>PVIR01002111.1:0-107726 GCA_004026965.1 Petromus typicus
AAAAATTCAGAGAAGCTCCTTTGGCTCTTTTGTTATGAAATGCAATAAAGTGCAGACAAACCTTTCGACCCAGTGGGCCCTGTGTGTAGATGGGGAAGTGAGCGGAGCTGTCCCTGCAGTGTGGTGGACGCGTCCCTTGAGGGCCCCACCTAGCTTGTGTCTGTCATGTTCTCGAGATCACAGGAGCGGACAGGGCTGAAACTCAAGGCCCACAGGGTCCACCCGACAGTCTCCGTGCAGTGGGGCGTTCGGGGTGCGACGTCGAAGCTGCTGACCTCTAACAGCGCTCTGAATTCCCGTCCCTTCTTCTCTCCTGCTTGCTTTCCTTTCTGTGGTGGCCCTGACGCCCTTAGGTTGATGTAGAGAGCAATGTTGACATCCTTGATTGTCCTCTGACTGTAAGTCACTCACGTTCCCTTTGTCAGCCTGAATAGAGGCCCTGCTGTCCCACTCTGCTCCTGTCCGCCCTGCCTGTCTGTCCCCTTGTAGCCCCTTCTGTGTTCTTGGTCCTCCTGGCTTTCTGCAAATTTATTTGAACCCTGGTAGAATTTATGTTTTGGTTTTGTTATTTTTTTTTTTAAATCGTAGCTTAGTTTCTTCTTTATTCAGTAAAAGTAGCAACATTAAATAATACTAGAGTGACCTTTGAGTGTCTTCCTGAACATCAGCAGTATTTTTACTTTCGGATGCCGCATGCCATGACTGTGCTGGATTATTTCATTTTCTCTTAGTAACTACTTGTCAATATTTATAAAGCAAGTGTGTGAATCATTTCATTTCATCAGCCCCAGCTTCTCTGTTTTGGTCAGGAAGTCTTAAAGCACAAAGCACAGTCTACAGACAAGAGGCTCAGCAGAGTTGAAACCCAGAGTGAGGCATCTGTCCGGGTGTTGTCTTTCACTGACAGCCACGTGGCTGTCCTGTAGGCCTGGGATCCGGGAGACTCACCCTGGTTTTGTACAGATTCAGCTGAAGCAATCTTGGGAGAATTAGAGCTTTAAAGTGATACTCTTACTGTGGGAATCTGCTCCAGGGTAGAAAGCCCATTCTGTAGTGCACAGCCATCGCTCCCTTTGCAAGGAATGTTATTGACATCTCTCCTTTGCTGGGAGGAGGATGGAGTTGAATTTTGTCATCCAAAGGGAACTTCCAAGCCCTAACTTGAATCCTGCCGCCTGTTGGGGTGCACCGTTTCCTAAGAAATCCTGCTGATGTCCAGTTACAGAGCACTCCCAGGATGAAGTCGTGCTTGGCCGGCACGAAATGTGTCTTTCTAACCTTAGCTTGGCGTGGGTGTGTTTCTCTTCCACAGGAGATGGCGAATATCTTGGCGCAGAAGCAGCTCCGATCTATCATTTTAACAGTGAGTACCCGCATGCCAGAGACCGCTGCTTGGGGCACTGGCTGGGGCTGTCACCTCTGTTCTCTTGTGGCTTCACTATGAATTGAAATTAAAGCTTAAGCAATAGGACCCAGCAAGAAGGGATAAGTGCGCTCCAGGGTTCGGGATACCGAAGGCTTTCCTGCAGGAAGTGCCTGGTAGATCGGAGGGTGGAGTCTCCTTGGACCTGTTCTGGGGAGAGGAGGCACATCAGGGCAAGAGGGCTAGGCCTCTGTTACTACACTGCGCAGCTGCTGCTTCGCCGGGAGGGAAGATGGCTTTCAGGGCTTACAAAATCCTCCAGCAGAAGCTGTTACTGTTCTCAGTCAGGCCATGAGCTGGAGACATCAGGTCCAGAGGGAAGTCCTGAGACTCCAGCCATCATCTTCCCAGCCCCCTTTCAAGATGAAGGAAAGAGAGAGGTGCCCTGGGGCCTTTCATCCAGAGGACGCTAGGCCTTGGTGAGAAAAGGAGCCTGAAGGGCCACACTGTGTGTTCAGAAATGAGCCACACAGCGAGATGTGCTGAGGTGTTGTGAGGAGCTGAAAGGAAGCAGGTTTGCTGCTTCGGAAGGAAGGAAGGAAGGAAGGTGAGGGAAGGGAAGAAGGAAGGAAGCATGTCTGATAATGAATTCCAAAGAAGAGTCCAGCAGGCTGAAAACACACATACACACCCCAGCTTTAAATGTCATTTTTATTACTACTCGGGTAAGGTGAAGCCAGCACCTTGAAAGATCACAACCACTGAAAAGAAAAGAAAGCCTGTTTATCACCCCAAGGCTGAGGGTGCCATAGCTTAGAGGCCACGCAAGGAAGTCAGAGGGAATGTGGGCAGGAGTCCACTGTGCTTCCGGGCAGGGAACACGTGGGCCCCAGGGCGCTGCCAGGCCAGGTATAGGACTGGCCACTTTGAATAACTGCAGTGGCCATTGGGCTGTGGGCTGTCTCTGGAGTCCAGTCCACAGCTCTGGGGACTGGGGAGTCCACTCTGGGGAGGGGACGGTGGCTGCACCCTAGCTGTCTACTTATGACAGGTCACTTGTCTCCCCAAACTGCAGAGGCCTGGGAGGGAGTCTCAGCAGGGTCAGCAGAGTCTCGCATGTTAAAGAGCCATACTATATGGCACACACAGTCGCCCCCACCCCCACAAAGAAGCCATTAAAAGTGAAACACTTCATGAGCAAAGAAATGCAATATTCCAGAACCTAAAGTCAATTGTAATCGAGTTTGATTTTAAATCTCCAGACTGTCAAGGAGAGCACAGGGCCAGTTGCCACTGCTTAGGAAAGAGGCGCCCCAGTTTTTGGAGAATATGACATATAGCTCCCCCCAAGCCACAGAAATCTGTGCAGTGTCCTGATAAGGGCCTACACCATACTGTTCTTCAGGACGTGCAGAAGGGTGCCTAGTATGCCAACTGTTCTTGCAGGTCCTCAGAAAGTGTAGCAGCTGCAATATGCAGATCCTCTCAGAGGAGGGCTAGAGGGTGGAAGAGGAAAGACTAGGAGTGAAGAATTAATGCGGTCTTACCTTGCTCTTGATACGGCTCTGTGTGACGGCTGAGGTTAGAGAATATCCCTCAAAGTGTGGGTGGGTTGACAGCAGCTGTCCTGCCTTTAAGATCACTTCGCTTTGATGGCATTGCTTTTATGGGACTTTGATGACTAGAAAAGTTCAAGGTTGATCCTCTCTGTCACCCACCCAGCGTGCAGATACATTTGAAGTTATTTGTAAAATACATTCTCATGGACTTTAGGTACTAAGTGTTTACTAAAAAAGGTCACATTCTCTTCGGGGATGGAAGTGGACAGGGATTGATTTTTGCCACGACCCACTGTCTAGCTCCTCCTCTAACAGGGATTTTGGTTCAACAACTTTGTTACAGTACCACCTCCCTTCCTCCTCTCCACATTCTCTTCTCCGCCCTTCTTCCTTTGTGCTTCAGCTGGTGTCTGACAGGTCAGGAGTCATCCAGGGAGCACCCTGGGGGCCTGGGCCTGCTGGAGACCTGCTGTAAGATAACATTTCCATGCTGGGGGACTTTGGTATTCACGGAAGGATGGCTTGGAGCGAGGGAATGTAAGGAGAAAGCCCTTTCCAGGCTGTAAGGCATGGCAGGCCCAGAACTTTGGAAATGACAGATGTGCACCAAGTCTCACCCCTTTGGCTAGTGATGTGGCGTTTGCAAAGTACAATCACGGTCTCTCCCAAGAGGTCGGTGTTGAAGCATGAGGCGGCAGCTCTTCCATTCCAGTGTCCTGCCATCCTTCTGACATCTGGTGTGTGAAAGGCCATCTTATCTTTCCCTTAAGTCTTCCAGTGAGGAGCCAGTGCTTCCTGTACTGTGACGAGGTAAGCCTCGTGGAGCTCTCACAGTGAGACATTAGTACTTGGCTTCTGCACCTCAAACCTCCCCTTTTGGAAGTAGGACCACCTGGCAGACGGTCCATAGCTAAGATGGAGGCAGAGTTGCTCACCATCCCTGTGTACCATCAGACCTTCCATGGCACCCAAGGGCATCTGCCAAAAGCTCTCCCGAAGTGCCTTCACCCTTCACATCCTCCTACACACAGTAGGGCTTTTGCTGGATTCTGGACTCAAAATCAGTAACCTCACTGGGTCCTGGCAGCCAAGCAGAGCTCCAGGATGTCATGAGCCTGGGCTTTTCTTCCAAGGCTGCTTCCCCAGCCCGCTCTGCCTTGCCTCTGTGAGAACAATGCTGAGGTTCTAGTTGGCCTCAGACAGAGACCTCCCTGTTGTCTGCTTTTGTTCTTTTTCTTCCTTTGCGTTTTAAGGTGTCCCCATGAACTGTTTCCCTAGCATGTCATCCGAGCGCAGCGGGCCATCAACAATGAGATGGCGCATCAGCTCTACGTGCTGCAAGTGCTGACCTTCAACCTCCTGGAAGACAGGATGATGACCAAGATGGACCCGCAGGACCAGGTGAGGAGCATGTGCAGGAGAGGCTGGCAGTGGAAGTCTTGAGTTTTTGATGATTCTGCAATTGGTTTATTGTCAGCTCAAAACTTGGGGGCTCAACTTCAAAATGTAGGAGAATCTAGGAGCAGCAATAAGCAACATGGATTGTCCTGTGAGGCCCTGAGCCTGCGTGGGTCTTCCTGTGTCAGGGGAGATGACTTGATGTGTCGTGGGACTAGGTCTTGGCTCTCACCACCATCCCTTCCATGGAACTCGCTGGGGTCAGGTCCCCAGCCCATGGGGGCAGGGTAGGCGCTGTCTGGTTCTGACTCTGTGACTGGGGAGTGATTTCCATTCTCCAGCAGTGCATGCCCTGAGCGGGCCCCTGTTGGACCTGATTTCTGGGCTGGCATTTTAGTTGGTTGGTCATTGCTGTCACTCCCTGCTGGTCTGTGGTGGTGGCACAGGAAGGTTCTCTGTCCTCCCAGAAGGCTTGTGGGGGGCAGAGGCAGAGCAGCCGGGCGCACCTCCCCTGCTGTATAGCACATTTTCAGCTGAGATGGAGCTGCAGCTTTGGAAGGGAAGAGACTCATTACTGGCACGCGAGGTCCTGATCTGTTCCAGATGTGTACTCCAGATGCAGGGGGTGTGGCTGCAGCGACACATTGTTCACGGTGCAAAGCCGCGTGGCCTAGGATGGCAGAAAGGCCTGCCAAGGCCAGTGACTATACCCCCCCCCCCGTGTGTTTGGCGAGGCCAGACATGGTCCCCGAGGAGTCTATACTGCCACCTTGCCACTCCTGTGGCAGAGGGCACTGTGCCTTAAGGTGGAACAACCCTCCTCAGGGTAGCAGATGGATCCACATCTGAATTTCTGTGTCATTAAACAGTAACAGCTGGTGTTGCGCCTGCCCTCAGGCATTCAGGATTCTACTGTCTGTGTCCATGAGGTTGGCCACTGCAGGATGCTCACATAGGTGCAGAAGACAGTGTTGTCCTCCAGGTCTGGCTCACTTCCCTCCCACAGTACCGTGGAGGCTCCCCGAGATGCAGCACGTGTCAGGACTCAGCCCCGAGGGCTGAGTCATCGCACTGCACTGCACATCTGTAGCACATGTTGTTTATCTATTCATCCTTGAATGGACACTTGGACACTCTTCCTTTTATTTCGTCCCATCTTGCTTTCCGTGAAGTGATTCCCTAATGAGAGAAGCATCCCTTGAATCTCAGATTCTGCTCGCAGGCCCCATACGGGCTCCCAGATTCTCCCACCTAGCCTTAGCTCCCACCTCTCCTGTGGCATCTAGAGTACTCTTTGGGAATCATGCTGGGCTTTCCAAGTTCGCATTGCAGATGACTACTTAGCTTGTCAGTGAGGTCATGGGGAGGAAAGCAGCCCTCGATGGCTGCGGGGGAATGGCAGGAGGAAGCGCAGTCTGCAGACCCTGTGTCAGAGGCCTGCTTGCCCTTTATCTGTTGTTTTGCTTGAGCTCAGTGATTCCTCTAGACCCCAGGATGAGGAAGACCATGTCACAGGACGCAGTGAAAACAACTTTCTTTGTCCCTCTTCTCTCCCCGTCCCTTAACCCCTCCAGGCTCAGAGGGACATCATATTTGAACTTCGAAGAATTGCTTTTGATGCAGAGTCTGAACCAAACAACAGCAGCGGGAGCATGGAGAAGCGCAAGTCCATGTACACTCGGGATTACAAGAAACTTGGCTTCATCGTAAGTAAGCCAGCCCTGGACGCTGGCTTTGTCCGCCCTCCCAGGACTGACCTCAGCCGCATCGAGCGTGTGGTCCTCTGGCGCTTTATAGAATACTTTCCACGAGGCCAGATGTTCAGCTCGTTTAAACAGGATCACGTGACAATGTGCTCTGGCTGCTGCACAGTGGAAGAACTTGCACCAGTGTGACTAACATGGTCTCTGTTTATCTGGTTCTGAATAAGTGTAGCACAAAGTAGTCAGTCCAGAGCACATATGCCTTCCCTCACCTGCCGAGCGGGACGCTGAAGTTCTTCCTGGGTGAACAGATGCTGTTAACTCAGCAGTGGGCCTTGTTACTGGACCAGTGACCTGGTGATTTCATGTCAAAAACATTCAGGGTCTCCTAGAATTTAATCATGATGACATTTACGCAGTTTCTACTTTGCTGAAGCTTGCTTTCTACAAATGCTAGGGGGTTATCTTCTAGAACTATTTATTCCCCCAGTTTGCAAACCAGAGAACAACTTTTCCTGCCTATATAATCTATTGCTTTTTACTCAGTTCTGTTCTTAATTTCTGTCTCCAATGACCTTCAGTTGACCTCAGGTGTTTCCCTAAGTGAAAAAATGAGTTTCTGTTGTATCCTTTACCATAAATGACATAAATATGGTCTTGGCTTCAGTGATCACCAATCCCTAGACATTATTCTGTCATTTCAAATACTCTTTCTTGGAAAGCAGTATATAGTGTATTTCTGTACACTGCCTTATTTTATGATCTTGAATACTCTTTCTTGGTAAATGGTATAAGCCAGATGGACACCTACACAAGTATAGTAAAGTACATAAGTGTTAATATTTGCTTTCAGTTTGACAATAACAATTTCATGCTTTCTGTGCTGTTCCAGAAGCTTTCTATATTATTCTCTTATGGAAACTTTCCTTGAAACTCACTTTCTTTGAAATTTTTCCTTGAAAATGTCCCCACCACAGCTATGAGGTAGCCTCCCTCATTGCGGAGACTTCATCATTTGGGAGTTCTGCAGCTCCCCTAACCTCGCCCTTCCTGAATGAGCCAGTGTCTTGAAACTATTCATAAGTCTGTAATTATCATCTTTGCAGCTCGACACTTTGTATATATCCACGACCACATTTTTAGGATGTATTTGTGGAACTGTAATTTCAATGGTAGATACTTTCAAGGCTTTAGATATTGCCATATTGCTGTCTATAAACTTACAGTAATTTTCACTGGGGCTGTGAACTGCTTTTTAAAAACCTCTTTACTAGTGTCTCCTAAAAACTTCAAAGTTGTGTTTTTAAAGCCTTAGTCTCAGTATGTCTTTTCTGGTAAGACTACTTATTGCGAATGTAGTTAGCCTGATAGCTTGTAGACTCACCTGACATCATTTTATACTGTGTCATGCCATATTTTGACCTTGACATTCCTTTTGATCTTATAGTTGAATTTAAATTTTAAAATTTTAGCAGAAAGTGGTATAGTTGATGGATCTGGTGAGGATGTCTTTCAGCTGCTGTATCCCTGGTTAAGATGCAAGTGTGGAGGGAGCAGGAGAGAGAGGTCAGAAAGTGAGACACAGTGAGCTATGGGTCTGGACGTTGGGCCCTGTGCGTGTCATGTGGAATGAAGCGTCTCCCTTTTATTTTCAGGCTCTGTCCTTGGTCTGAGTCATTTTTCTCAGTGTATCTTCATCTGCCTTTCCGTCTCTGGGAATCCCTTCGTACTTGGTGTAAGGCACCCTCGCTACTGTTATTTTCAGTGCCTGGTGAGCACTGGGAAGAATCCTGTGGTTTTTCTTTCCCTGACAGTCACTTATATGTGTTTTTCAAAGCCTTTAGAACTTCATCCACAAAGACCTGAAAAATTATTTTAGAAAAAGCAAAGACCTCGAACAGAGAAGAGCCAAAAGGGGGCATCCGTTGGCTCTGTGTTTGCCGCAGTTCTTTCATTTTTTGGTTTTAGAGAACTTCCTTGGCAGTTCCCCACAGGTCACAGTCTTGCATCAGCAAGTCGAGAACTTGGAAAGACCGTGGGGCAATGATCTCTACGCTGGAAAGCAGCCGGGGACTGGTTCAGCTGATATTTCATTTTTCAGTACCCGGGCAGGCAGCAATCCGCAAGCCTGGGCAAGGGTACTAGTGGGATCGCTGCGCCACCTAGAGGCCATTCTCAGGAACACCGCGAACTGACCCATAGCCCAGGGGCAGGAGCTCTAGATGGTGTGGGCAGACCGTGCCTGCTTCCAGGAGAAAGATCATCTTCCTGTTAGACTCCTTACTGAACTGGGAAGAGCCCTTGAAGGCTTGGTTAGTCTTTTGGATCTCACTGAAGGAAAGTCAGTTTGCAAGATGAACTTCTCATTTCACTTATCCTAAGGACGCATTGAATGATGCATCTTTGCAGTCCAGAGGCCTAGATGTTAATTTCAGTTTTCCTGTTTCTGAGCCTCCAGCCAGGAAGTCAGTCATTTAGCTGCATAGTTTTCCTCAGCTGCAAAACTAGAGGTGGCTTTTCTCCTTCAGTCTTCCCCAGCACACTGCAAGGCCATGTGCCAGGAACCCAGGCACACTGCGCTACTGGTATGGCCCTCCTTTCTCAAAGCGGGGGAATTTCAAAGTAGCAGCGGCTGTTGTTCCAACAAGTCAAGAAGAACAGTTGCTAAAGGTTGATAAATTATAACACCTTACAAGACAGATGGGTCTCACATTCCTGCTCAGCACCGCATCCCAACCCAGCAGGTTTCTCTGCTAAAACAATTCCAAAGCTCAGTGTACAGCAGCCAAATGCCTTGTGTGTTAGTCACAACAGAGGAAGCTGCCTGTTTTTAAAATACAGAAGCTTCACCTCTTCCTTACTGATCATCTAGTTTTAAAGTGGACTGGCTTTTGTCCGTCCAGTGGGAGCAGAGGCCAGGCTGGCCCGCAGTAATCACACCCTTGGAGTCACTGAGGAAGGGAGCACGTGTCCCCAGGAGTCAGGAGGCGGCATCCCCTGTGTAGAGTGATGTGCAGTATCCTGACTGCAGCCTGTGACCGTGAGGCCCAGGAGCTGCAAGTATGTCTCGTAGTTCGCAGTGGTGGCCTTCTTGACCTATGCAGAATGTGTCATTGTCTTGATGTTAAATCTGCACCTCTGTATTTGTGAATTTTACCTCCGTCAGGCTATGAGACAAGCATTAAAAGCATGTGCCTCAATTCAGAAGCTAGAATTGGACAAATCTATTTTTTCTCCTCACTTCCTTTAATTTTATCAAGGATAAAACAAACTCTTATTTTCTTTCTTTTTCAAAAAATACTGTTTCTGAGCCATGTAATTTGCTTTATCTTAAAACACTTTATGAATACTTCCTTTAGTCTGTCCAGATTCTTCCTCAAAAGATGTCCTAAGATAAGAAGGCAGAAAAACTGATGGGTAATGGGAAAATATTATTTCCAAATGAAGATTCATATATGTTCGAATTTTTAAGATTTTTACCTCCTCAGGTGATAGAAGACAATTCTGCATGGTTATACCAGTATAATTATAACAGGATAATTACATATAGATGGCTTCCTGTCATCTTAATATCTTTTTCCCAGAAAACAAACAACAGAAATGAGGTGAGCTAGTGCTCATGTCTCCCTTCCTCCAGCTCTGCCTCGAGCCTGTACCACAGAAGGAAGCGTCTCTGTCCAAATGCTGCCTGATTCCCTGGTCATTGAAAGAGCGCAGCACTACGATTGAACTTGAGCTCCCGGTTCTAGTGTCTCCCGCAGTTTCCACCTCTTTCTCTCCCCACCCCAGACTGTGTGAATTTAGACAAGTCATTTCTGATTCTTGTCTCCATGTTCTTACCTTTAAAGTAAAAGCTAATAATTGTGTCCATCCAGAGCTATGCAGCTGAAGTTGTTTTACTGTTTGGAATTGTTCAGGGCAGTGTCCAGCATGCAGGAGCAAATCCGTGAATGGCTGCTGTCTTTGTAATGTTGTCGTTGCCTCTTACTGTTAGAACAGCCGGTGCCCACGAAGCCATGACAGGCGATGGGAGGGGAATGTGGGATGCAGGTTGTCTGGGCAGAGAGTGGGACAAGTGGCCTCATCAGGCACAGGACTGACAGCCAGGTTATGTTCAAGGCGGAGGAGGGGTATGGGGAGCAGAAGGATGAGTGGAAGGGAGAGGCAGGGAGGGAGATAGAGTCAGCTTGGGGAATGAAGGAGAGCTGAGAAGGACCTTAAATTGGAAATGCACAGGCGGACCCCATATCGGGGGCTGCTCATTATCCAGCTTGCATCTACAAATTCCCCTGTGCGCCAGAATTTACTTCTAACCCCCAAATGAAAATTCAGAGTGCTTTTGCCGTCATCCCCCATCCGCTGTGGGGTGGCAGAAAATTGGAGGTGTCACCTCATGTGTCCCCAGCGGAAGTCAAACAAGGCCACAGACAGCCCTTTGCCTTTTTTCTTCCATCTGTAAACATCCTCCTCAGTGACCAGCTCGGGCCTCCCTCGTCCCGCTCCTCTCCCTTCTCATGTTGCTGTTTAACCTGGCAATTGTTGAGATGCTGTCTCAGATTCCAAAGTGCACGGGGGCTGGCACATGCCCCACAGAGAAAACACGAAAACGCATGTCGGCTGAGCTTCGTCCATCTTGGTGTCACACCCTGGGCTACAAGATAAATGTCACAGATCATCCATACCTGTTAAATAAGGTGTCTGTCAGCACAGGTGCACTCAGAACAAGGCTGTCACTATGGAGTGTCTGGCTTGGACTTGGTGGCACAAGCCTCGCGGAAGCCTCGTGGTTATTCCATAGTTGTGGATTCCATAGTTGTGGATTTATGGTTTGCAGCGATGCATAGAAGAGAACTACTTATGCTAATAAGGAGCAGAAGAATCTCTTGTTGGAAGTGGGCGAGGAGCTGTGGGGCCAGAGGAAGCCAGGAAGAAGAAGGACCCTCCCCAAAGGTCCCGGATGTTCAGGTGGGTGGGGAGAAGCCTGCTTCTAAATGTCTGGTTCTCTCAGGAGACAGGTTAAAGGATTTATGCAGACCATTCAGCCCTGCTCAGACGGTGACGGTTCATGGGGAAAGCATTCCACCTCACTGAGAGTTCATTTATTTTAATGTCAGAAACTACCCTGAAACTGCTGCTGGACTGAAATCAGATGTCCCTGAAATTGTCACTAAGAGTAGTTTAAAGAGAAAACCTAGTCTGTGGGGAACATGTTCTATATTTTAGCTTCATTTTCCAAGGATGTTACCAGAAGGCTTGGTAACTGGGAATGTGATTGAGCCCTGTGAAGAACAAGAAGGATGTCCATAAACAAAGCAGGTTTATGTAAATACAAAATGAATAAATTAATAGTTGACAGTGCATCATATACCAAGCAGTTCGCTTTCAACTAAGTTACAGATATACATTAGAAATAGTAGGTCATAAAACAGAAGGAAATAAATTAAATCAATAAATTCAAAATATTTACTGAAATTTGTGTTCCCTGAGCTGCATGGAGGTCGTGCCACTACCGGGAGCTCTTGGAAACGAAGGCCTGGGTCTGGTTCATTTGTGTGCCCAGGGGCTGACGCTGTGTGGGGCCTGGCTCCCTGCCTCCCTGGTTTTCCCTCAATCATGTGCCCTCTCTGCCCATCAGAAATGCTGTGACCCCAGGCCAGGTCTGCTCATTTCTAGGCACGGTCAGCATGTATGGGCCAAGGCTGACTCGCCATAAATTCCTTAGTGGTGCTTGAGCGTCAGTGGCCACCAGGTGGCCCCAAACCACCGCCTTTGACTCCCCGCAGCCCTTTATGCACCCATGCTGAGGTCCTGGCACTTTGCAGCCCTGGCTAGTGAGCCTGCAGGGTTTGACGTTGTATGGCTGAGTCAGCGTCTCAGTGTCCTCAGAGATCCCCCAAAGTCTTTTTCAAGTTCCCTACAGACACAAGAAGGTTTCTAAGATGCCCAGCTGGCTCCCTAGGAAATGGAATTCTGCTGTTCACGGCAGATGAGCTTCCCCAGCACCCTCAGCTCCGGGGCCCACTTCCAACTGCTCTTCTTCATGCTGCTGCGGAAGTCTTATAAGTGGTGCAGGAGAACCCATAGCTACATCTCGTGTGTTGTTTTTGTCTCCACAAGGGAATAGGGGAAAGAACGCCCCACGGATGGAAAATCTCAGTGAACTCTCCCTGGGAGAACTATAGCAGTAACTCATTTTGGAGCTTCAGAATACACACAGTTAAAGCATGGGACAGAGGTAACACGGCGAGGGTGGCGTGGGTAGTGGAAGCAGAGGGAACGCGCGTTTCCGGGACATTTCCCATGGACCCCTGGGGAAGCCTCACGTGACTCGCCGTGCGTTTCCGGGATCAGTGGCATCATGCACATTTCTCTTTCTAGGCAGCCGGTTTTGCGGCTGTATGTTCACAGGCCCATGGAAACGTCTGCTTTAATGGTTGGGGCCCTTGTGCCTCTCCAAGAACAGTTCCTTCTCTCACTACTTGTCCTCCTTGAGGGAAATATCTCGCAGACTGAAAGCAGGGATGAGCCGCGGCAGAGCGGTCCCCGAGGCCTCTGGTCTAGGCAGAGGTCTAGGCCACTTCTTTCTTCATAAACTGGCAACTGGGCCTCCCGTGTGGCGAGAAAGGCCGCTGGTGTCTTGGCCTGACCTGAGGGCCAGCCCATGGTGTCTTCGTGGGACATTTGGGTCAAATCCCAAAGCACAGCATAACATGCACAGCCTTCGTGTTTCCTGTCATCTGCAGGGGCTGTCATTGTTTCAACTGATTTAAAGTTGAAGCTGCAGAAATAGAAAACAGATGAGCTTTGGAAAGGTCTCCCCTGGGACCCAAGAAGACTCCATGTGGGGTCCCGTTTCCTGTCCTTGACGAAAGCGAAGGTCATCTCTGGGCCCGGCCTGGTCCTGCCATGCCTCAGCTCAGTGCAGTCAAGACCCCCCTGGTGCCACCTCAGTACTTTCATGTCCTCCTGTCCCTGTGCTGCCCGCTCCTGGGGGGCCACCCTGTGCTGGTGCCGTGGGGTGTGGAGAGGCGTCCGCCCGAGCCCTGCTACTATCAGCCCGACCTCTTCCTATTGGCGCAGAAATGCGTTCTCATGGTCTCGCCGTCCTGTGGTGATTTTGTGCTTGCCAGTGTCCTGTCTTCCTCCTGTCACTGCGGGGGAGGCACACAGAGAAGGGCGGTGGGCGGCACTTGCATTTCAGAAGCGGATGCCCCTGAAGAGGGAACACATGGAGAATTCTGCCCGCAGTGTTTTGCTATTTCTGAAGGAAATGTTTTGAAGGAAAAATTTTAAAGGAAATGAGCTATGATATTCATCACCATGACAATACTCGAGTTCTGTTCTTATATATTTTGTGTGTGTGCTCGAGTAATTTTAACTTTGGAATCGTTACTGAACATAGGGTGAGAAGATAGATTTCTTCCCGTCCTGTTTTTTCCAACAGCTTTTCATTGGTGGGCTAATATTTAAGGCCTAGTATCCCGGACCTGTCTTCTGGCCACTAGGGGGCACCGCTGAGCAAGGCACTGGAACTAACAGGCTGGTTGTGCTTGAGAAGGTGGAGTCCGCATTTAACCTTTTACGTGGAGGAATTTTACGGGTTCACTCTGCAGATAAAACCTTCGTCTGGTGTGGCTGTGGCTCCTGTTCAGGCTGGTTGTGACACTCGTGGGCTGATAGATGTCAGGCTCTTAGAAACCTGTCCGCACCGAGCACATCTGGCACTCTTAAACACCGGAGCTGCTTTTGGATCCGAGAGTTGAAATGAGTGGTGGGCTGGGTGACTCGGGCGTTGTCACGTGACCCCAAGCGGCTGGACCAGGGAGCAGACGTGGATCCAGACCCGTGAAGCCTAGGTTTCCTTCAGCTTGCTTAGCACAGTAGAACTTTATGCAGGGCCTGCACCCCATCTTTGTGGGCACTCTGGTTAGAGTAGAGAGCCCTGCTTTTAGGAGCACTTTCAAAAGGATACCGGGCTCAAGACCATGGCGTTTATTGTTAACTTTTCTGTCTATAGTAAGAAATACTTTTAATTGGATGATCCCACCCATGATCCCCATCCTACAATCGCACGACTAGTTTAGGCTGGCCTCCAACTCACTTGTGATGATCCTCCTGCCTCAGCCTCTCAAGTGCTGGGATCACAGGTGTGCAGTGCCACGCCCAGTTAGCGATACCCTTTTGAGAGTGTCTTGGACAAGGCTGGGCCGTGCCAGGGCCAGTGAATGTGTCAGAGTCTGCTTAGGATGTGCAGTGACGGCCTGGGTACTCTGAGGGCTGGCAGGGATGGCTATTTTGCCTGGGAGGGTCGTGTTCAAAGCTGTCCTGAGGACAGTGCCAGGCACCCTGGGGACGAGCTGGGGCTGAGGGCAGTGGGCAGGTCCTCAGTGCAGCTCTGATCTGAGGTGTCCTGACCTTGGAGAAGAGGTGCCCGAGTCCAGACTGGACCTGTGTGCTCCGAGTCTGTCCCATGTCTGCCGGGAAGCGATTCATGCACCGGAGCTGGCTCCGAGGTGTGGGATGCTAATTCTGGGGATGGCATTTCGTGTGTGTAGGAAGACTGTCAAAACCTTTCCAAAGGGAGGGACAGAACCAGTCTGAGAATCCCGTGTTGTGTAAGAAGTGTCCCTGTGCAGGCACCTTGTTGCACGCCCTGTTCTTCATTCCACCAAGGAGAGGGGCGCAGCGGGTGTCTCCAGGGTCCTGAACACCTGCTGCCTGTCTGCTCCAAGGTGGCGCTAGAGTGGTAGCGTCAGCACTAGAGTCACTCTTGGCCTTTCTCTTGAAACGTGTGCATCTTGCATCAACAACCTCTTCTGAATCCTGAGGACACAGGCTTCTTAGGTGGTCACCGGACTTTTGTATAGGCGGAAGGTGACTGCAGCCGCTGCTTCAGAAGCAGTTTGTGCTCTTTGGGGTAAGGTCAGATGGTTCCTAGTATCTGGTCTCCCTTCCTCGAGACTCACGACATGGGCAGTGTGGCTGCTACTCCAGGGATGAAGAAAGTGCAGCTTGGCTGTCTCCCTGTCACGGGCTGCCTCGCTGGCCTGGGCAGGTACCTTCTCCTTTGTCATCAGCCACTTAGGCAGACCATGTTAGAAGCACCAGGCTGGAAGCACCATCTTGGAGGCAGGGTGTGGGAACAGAAGGTAGCCAATCACCAAGTGGCTTTCTGTCACATTCTTGTTGCAGTTGTTCCTCGTCCCCTGTGGGCATTGAGGTGAAGGAGACCGGACGGAGAAGGGGCACCGGGAGGAGGAGACACCACAGAGAGTGGTGGGAGAAGAGCCGGGTGAGGTTTGAGGGAGAGCCCTGCATCTTCCCCTGGGAAGTGCCTCAGTCTCCCCTCTGGGAGACCAGGCCAGGCACTGGAGGGAAGAAGGCCACAGAGCTACAAAAGCCAGGTGGCCCCAATGAGGGTGGCTCCCTTGTCCTCTGCAGGACCCCTTGATTCTGTGGGTAGGCTTGTGTTGGAATTAGAGCCGGTCCACGGGACTGAGTTCTTTGTCCGTGTAACCAGTGCTTATGAGCACTTGGACATGTGAGTCATGATGGCCACAAAGACGAATTCGGTAAAAGCCGGGTCTTCATGTACCCTACTGCTGTGACTCTGTCACACTGGGCCCCACCACACCCTCCTCTTGAGTTTCCTTCTCTCCTGTTCGGGGCTTAGTTCTGTGGTTACTTCTTGGAGGAGGATCTGCCAGTGCCTTATCTTTCCCTGTTTCTAGCACATCTCACCTGACACTGACATTACTTACTATTGGGACCACGTCCCACTGAGACAGTCTCTCAGGACACGACATGATCTTAAAGTCCAACCAAGAGATTTATTACTCAGCTAAGGGCCATCTTTCCATGTGGAAAAAGGCAAAGGGGTAAACTAGGGCACAGTATTTAAAGGGAAAATCTACTCACTGCCCCCCCCACCTGTTACTAGGTGATTTCTATGCAGGAACTATTAGGTTATTTTATTATTAAAGTCCAGAAGCGAGTTGTTACAGAAGTCACCAGCAACAATTAGATCACTGGTTATCATAAAATAGTATGTTCTAAAAGCACAGTCTGTAGCTGCGTGCATCGGTTGGCTGGACAGTTCTCAAGGAGACAAGTTCTGGGTTTAGAGGGAGGTTACAGGATACAAGGTGGAGACTTTTAACAAAATGGGTATTTTTATGTCAATTGGGTCTTACACTTCCTGCTGCCTGGTAACCCTCCGTAGCTCCAAAGCACCCTGGAGACCGAAAGAGGAATAAAAAGAATGTTTAAAGACTCCACGAGACTTCACCCCACGAGTGAAATGAGGATGGAGATGCATGTCAGACGGTGATTGTGCTTCCCTGTGAGTGAGCTGAGGGTCGGGGCACAGGCAGTGGACAAGGAGGAGATGACAGAAACGTGATGCTTCCTTGTTCCTTCTCCTTGGAGTGTGAGTCATGTTAGATTGTGTGCTGGGGGATTTACACAACATCTGATCACTTTTAAATTAGGAAATGACTTTAAATGAGGAGATGGCTAAAGCTAGAGATTTTGTTTGGGGTGATAGAGTAAAGACGATAGCATGTGGAGAAGTCAGGTGATGTTGCCCCAAATTAACTGGGACTGCGGGAATAGAGGGGCAAAAACAAGGGCAAGGGAAGAGTATAAGATTCGGGAACTAGGTGTGGGTTAAGCATGCATTGTGTACATGGAAGATCTTGTGTGTCCAGAAAGTGGGGCTGCTCTTTCTGAATACAGGGAGTACAGCTTTGGGAAGGAGCACCAGCCTTTGTATTTTTTTTAATTTTAGGGTCTCACTGAGTTATCTGGGCTGGGCTGGAACTTGTAGTCCTCCTGCCTCAGCCTCCTCCAGCACTGGAATTACAGGCCTGCACTACCACACCCAGCTAATGCTGCCCTTTGAACTTACCCATTTCTTCTTTCTTGGGTGCATGTGCAGGAAGACTGAGGGCTTTACTGTGGGTCCTTGTGAGAGAACTAGACCGAATACCCAAAGTGAGCAGAGTGCATGTGATAGCCTCACATATTCTGTGTGTGTATGTGTGTGAGTATGCATGCACACACGCTCATCCAACAGCAGGAGAGAAAATGATGATGAGAGGAAATGGGAACCAGGCTGGCCTGTGACACAGGGACAGTGATTGGTTAGTGAGAGTCAGGAAACAAAATTGTTAGTCCTCCTATAAAAAGCCACCGGCTCGGTCCTATTTTTAGCGTTTCCTAGTGACTCAACACTGTAAATACGGCACTGCCTTTATTTTTAGTGCCAAGCATGAATGTGTGCACAGCACCAGGCTGAGGTTGCCAAGGATGCTGCGCTCGCTCTCCTGTCTGCAGGGAGCCGCTGTGGCCCAGACTCAGGCTCTGTCAGTCTCTGAGAAGCCCTGGCGGAGCACGTCCTCAGGTCTGTGGCCAGTGCCTCCTCCACTGCAGTTTATGTAACAGCTTTGTTTTTTTCTTTTTCCCACTTAGTGTGTATGTTACAAAGACTCACCCCCATCTCAGAAGCGAGTTCTCCCATGCAAGTAATGGCCTGGCCCAAGTGCAGCCACCGGGCTTGGTCTGGGTTGCCACTCCCAAGTGTCGGGGTTCACAGCCTCCCTGAGCCTACCTTCTCACTCATGGGATTTCACCTTCTTCCTGAGAAGCCCAGGACAAGTGCCCCAGCGCTCGTGGAAATCCCCACCAGTTCTTACAGGTCCCAGGAACCTAGTGGCAGGCTGCTGTCAGGTTGACGAAGTCTTTTCAAAATCTGTCTTAGTCACTTTCCGTACACCCGATACCCTGAGGAAGAGGTTTTTCTGGCTTATGGTCTCAGTCCATGGCTGGTGGGCTCTAAGGCAGAAACAGCATGGTAGATGGGTATGGCAGAGGACAGCTGCGCCCTCCATGGTGACCAAGAAGCAGAGAGAGGGAGAAGCTGGGGAGAAGAGTCTCACTTGTCCAGGTGACCACACCCAGCCCGGCCCTACCTCTTCACAGCACATTGAGCTCTGAAGTCACCAGTGGATGAATCCACTAAATGTGGACGTTCTTGACCAATCACCTTCCACAAGCACCACTTGTAACACGAAAGTCTTTCACTGGAAATTTTTTCAATGAAGTCCCTAAGTCTGAACACACGTCTCCATACTTTGTTTTCACTTTGTGCACTGATCTGTGAGATCTTTCTGTCCACATTTTAGCAAGATTTCTTTCTTCTGATCCATGTGATGCATCCCTGTGGGGGATGCTGTGGAGAAGGGCTTGTGAGGGACCCAAACAACCACAGAAGACGCGGCAAGGAAATGTTCCCAATCCAGGCTTTCGTGGCCAGGTGGTGCTACTGATCAGCACGTTTGCTTTGTGCCTGCTTCTGTGAACTGCAGTCTCTGTGACATTGAGACCAAACCCTTTGTCTGAGATGCTCAAATTTCCATGAGTCACCAGGAAATCCCGATGCAGGTATGGTGGCTGGATAGCATTTCACTAAGTAGAGGGACCATATTTAGCTGTTTTTTTTATGCTATAAACGAGGATTCCATAAACAGATGTGCTTGACTGTCCACATTTAGGATTGCTCTCTTAGGAACATTAATAGACTTCTGGGTCATAATATAAGGATCTTTGTCAAACTTATTTTTAGTTTTATTTGCATCCTTTCATTTTCAAAGTATTCTTTCTGTTTCTTATAAGATGAGTTTTTGTTCGTATTTTTCTAACTACTTTTCAATTCTTGTTCATGTTTCTAATTATTTGTTCTTATTCTTATTTGTTTTTAAAATTAATCTAATTATGGGCCAGGGATTTAACTTATTGCAAGGTGCAAGGTCCTGGGTTCGATCCCCAGTAACCACATACAACAGTACTTGGATGTTGTGATTCATAGCCGCTAGCAATCAGAGCCACATACTACAGTGCTGGGCATGGTGGCTCACGCCTATAATCCCAGCACTCAGGAGGCAGAGGCAGGAGAATTATTGCTGAGTTTGGGGCTGAGTACAGGACCAACCTGAACTACAAAGGGAGAAGCTGTCTCAAAAATAAATAAATAAATCGGGCCAGGGATTTAGCTCAATGATTCCAGCACCTGTCTTGCAAGCACAAAGACCTGGGTTCGATTCCCCAGTAACCACATACAATACTGGGCGTGGAGACTCACGCCCAGCAGCAACCAGTACCACATACCACAGTGCCGGGCGTGGTGGCTCACGCCTGTAATCCCAGCACTCGGGAGGCAGAGGCAGGAGGATTGCTGTGATGTGAGTTGGAGGCTGAGCTCAGGGCCAGTCTGAACTACAAAGTGAGACCCTATCTCAAATAAATAAATAAATAAATAAATGAGATTAGTCTAATTCTTAAAACAACTAGCAGATGGTGAAGATTCAGAAATGTAGATAACGGAAATCACTTAGTTCAAAGTCAGCCTGATTCTTCCATATATAAATAAAATATTACTTCAGGTGCGGTCTGTATCTTTGCATATGTTTTCTATGCTGACAGAAATAACTATGCTTTCACTAAATTGTAATTATGTAGCTTTTTAAAAAAAGTTCAGGATGAATTATATCTGTACAATTTCCAAAGGAAAAGCCAGTGTAGGCTTTTATTGTGCCATTTTAGAACATGCTTAATTTTGTTATCTAATAGATTATTATAAGTTATTTTCTCTTTTTAGTGAGTCAGGTACAAAACAACTATGATTTTTTAAAAAATACTCCCCCACAGCAAGCCCACTGAAGCTTTGCTCTCTACGTTGATCTTGGGGTTAGTAAATGATGATTACTGTAATTATGTAATACACGCATCTGAGAGAACCTCACACACAACTACCAATCAAATGAAGCTATTGTCCTTCAGCCAAGTAATTATTTTATGATCAATAGTCTGTCATCAACATAATGTTTATTTTATGCATCTGCTGACTTTTTATCACCCACGCTGTGGTCTATATATATTAACCTATTGATCTATTCAGCTTCTCTGTCTGCCGCAAGCATTTGTGTCAAATACCACCATTTCTCTTTTTACGAAGGTGAAGGTAAAAGCAATGAGGGAAACGTCGAGGTGTCAAATGATGGAGGGTGGTTGCAGACAGCATCGCAGTCCAGGGTTCCATCTCTGCTGTCTCTCGGGATATATATTCCAGTTTATCCCTAAGACTCAAACTGACAAGATACCATTTTAAAAATAAAACTGGAGGGCAAGGGATATAGCTCAGTGGTCCCGACGCCTGTCTGGCAAGCACAAGGACTCGGATTCGATCCCCAGTAACCACATACCATACTGGGTGTGGAGACTCAAGCCCAACAGCAACCAGTACCACATACCACAGTGCCGGGCGTGGTGGCTCACGTCTGTAATCCCAGCACTCGGGAGGCAGAGGCAGGAGGACTGCTGTGATGTGAGTTTGAGGCTGAGCTCTGGGCCAGCCTGAACCACAAATGCATGACCCTGTCTCAAAAAATAAATAAAAATAAAAATAAAATGAGTGAGAATATCATCTCCGCATTAAGACTTGCGGCCTACCTGTGCTTTATAAGAGATAAATAACATGGTGAAAATGTACTTGACATGCTTCACAAAAATCTGCCACTTATTTTGGTTTCTTTTTCATGTTTTAGTGGTCATTTTTTAGGCAAGCTGTCCTGAATTCTTCCCTAGAAATGTATCTTTTCATTCTTTTGAGTGTTCATTTCTTAGCAAGGCAGCACTCTGATCATGAGGTATTGAAGATAAGGCATTTGAAAGACCAGGATTGTGTAGCTCGGTGAGCCTTGGGGGAGGCTGTGTCTCCGTTTACTTCTTAACCACAGTTCCTTTGCATCCCAGTGTCCTTCATCTCTGACCTGGGGTTGCTGTGTATTCTGCTGCCTGTTTTGAGCATGTGCTACCTGAACTCATTTTCCTTAGGTTCAGGATCAGGTGTCTCTGCACCAGTTATGTGAATCTCTTTCAAAACGCCTTGTAAAAATAAGTTTTCTTTTGAAAGGGTTCTTTCTTTCTCACTGAGATTTGAATTTCCCTCTGAGGAGTGTGGGTTCATGTGACAGGGTGCTCTCTGCTCTTTGTCATACCTTGAACTGGGAATTCTTTTGTCCAGTAACAGTGCATGTCAAATCTCTTTCAAGTACAAGTCATTCTAACATCTTTAGAGAATAACATGGCATTTCATACACTATATATCAAATTCTTTTAAACAGTTATTTATTTTTTAATGTATCTATTTCTACCAGACTGAAATCTATTATCTATAGTGACGTAAGAAGCATGTATATAGCTCAGTCTGTAAATGTGTAATTCCTTGGTGAAGTATCAGCATGTATTATGACATAAGTATAATTTACCAAAGAAGACTAAATCCACTGGTAGTTGTATTAGTCTGTTTTCCTTTGCTATAACAAAATACCTGAGGCTGTGTACTTTGTAAGGAAAGAGGTTATTTAGCTTGTATTTTGTAGACTGGGAGCTCATTAAGAGAGGGCAGCTCCATGCATTTAGCCCCTGTAAAGCCCTCTTGCCTTTATCATGCCATGATAAAAATATGTGTGGCAGTCACAGATCACCAAGTGAATTAGGAGTTCAGAGAGAGTCTGGAGGGCCTGGTCACGACCTCCCATTAAGCACAATGCCTGCAACCCTCCCCCCCACCGCCTACAGGGCCACCCTGGGAACCAAGCCCCCAACACACAGACCCGCTGGACGACACACTCAAGCTGGATCCACCATAGCAGTGACTGTCAGAAACTGAATGAAAATATCAAAAGCATATATGGCACACTGCACTGAAGAGGAACTTCAAAGGTCTCATAGACGCTTTCAGTGCTCCTACTGCCAAGGGATGCGTGGCTCTGGCCATATCTGAGCATTTAGCATCTCTGTCTCCAGCAAGATTTAGCCGTCCAATAGCTGTGTTTTTAAGGATTTAGGGCCAGAGGGAAAAATTTTCTGAAAGAACCATTATTTCAACATATCCTCCCACTATTAACTTCAGAAAATGCTCATTAAATGGAACCTTCAATAATTCTGAAGACTTCTTTCTGGTAGTTGTATAGTTTAAACTCAATATACGTAATTTCTGCCTTTCTACTGTATTCTTCTCACTCTCTTAATGTTAAGTATTATTATTATGTTTTTAACCTTCCTTTAATGGCCTGTAAACTTATCTTTCTAAAAAAGTCAACAGTCGATATGTTAGTCACATCCATCCCTTTGAATAAATGATGATAATGTACAGTGTCATTTAAGGATAGCAGAGCAGTCCAGTGCTCTGTAAAATCACTGCTTTGATGACATTTAGAGGCAGAGTCCAGGACGCTGTGTCTCCTGTTTCCTGTTTCTCCTGCTTCCTCCTAGGCCTGGTCAGAGCCTCAGCTAATATCTTTGCAGAGCGTTGGTGCTCATTTTCAACATACCTTCCTCTAAGAGTTGCTAGAGACCAGAGGAAGTGTGCATACTTTGTTATTTCAGAAGCACTGTGCAAAAACGGTAATTACCACCAGAAACATGATGTTGATGACTTCACTTTGTTAAAACTTCCGTCAGTGAAGCTTCTTGTCACAAAGCAAGAGCGGGGATTAGACTGAGAAGATCTGTAGTGTTAACTTACCGCAGTCAGTCAGAGGCCCTGCTTTAAAGCTAGGACAGAAATTTAATATTCTGTGAGTTCCCTTGTAGAATGAGTTTATACCATTAAAAAACATAATAATTTGCTATCTTAGTGTGAAGTCAAGGGCTTGATGGTTTTTATTTTGCATAAAATTAGCTAAGGCATTCTTTAATGGAAGTTGTCTCATTTCTCATTTTAGTGCAGTTAACACTTTGTGTTTGGAGCAGCACAGATTACTCATGCTGCACTTTTAACCACCAGAAGTTTTATGATGGTGCCCGATAAAAACTAGTATCTGTATCAAGCCCAAATTATTGAATTCAGGGTGCTAGAAAAACTCAATGTGTTACTTGAAGAATGGGGTGAATTGAGCAGTTCTATTTAACTGAGTTTGTAGAATTTATAAAAGTCAGAAAACAGTTCTTCTATTTGAACAGTTTTATCAATATGTACCATAAATTTACTCATTTGAAATATACAGTTCAATGTAAATCGATTTTTAGACATTTTCATCCTTCCAGTAAGATCCCTCAGCTGTCACTGTCAGTGTGCTGCCCGCCATTGTGCTAGGCAACCACTGGCCTTCCTGTCTCTGTAGATGTGTCTCTTCCAGATACTTCTTGAAAGTGGAGCCGCAGCATGTGTGGTCTTTGGTGTCCGGCTTCCTTCACGTAGCGTCATGTTGTTAAGATTCATCCGTGTTGTATCAGGCATCAGCACTGCATTTCTTTGAGTTGTCTGCTTTATTTTCTATGGCGTATATTCTAGGTGTTGTATATATATATCTTCTTTCCTTATTCTCTTTTTAAATTCAAATCTTTATTGGTGCATTATATATACACATCGTGATCACATTTAACATTGAGAATTTGTACCAGTATATGACAAAACTTGTCATTTTTTTTCCCATTCCCCTACCCACCCTACAACCTCCTGCCCTCTGTATACATAAACTTTGTTTCCTTTTTTCTTATTACCATCACATTATTTTTCCTCTCGTTACTTACCCCTACCCCCCAACTTTCCTTATTCTTGTTGGTGATTTGTATAACCTCTTTGGATAAATGTCTACTCTGGTCCTTTGTCTGTTTCTGAATTGAGGTATTTAACTTTTAAGAATTAACCTGTAATTATCTTGTATGTGTTCTAGATACAAGCCAGAGACACTTTTCACAGTCTATGGACTATATTCTCATTTTTTTATGGTATTTTAAAATTTGGGACTGAGGGTGTAATTCAGTGATAGAGAGTGTGGTTGGTACGTGCGAGATCCTGGTTAAATCCTTAACAACAACAACAAAAAGTTTTAAAACTTAATGATATCAAGATTATCCAATTTTTTTCTTTTATTGCTTTGGTTTTGGTGTCCTGTCTAACAAATCATTGTTTAAGCCAAGATCATGAATATGTAGACTTTTGTTTTCTTTTAAGAGTTTTATAATTTGGCTCTTACATTTAGTTCCTTGACCCGTCTTGAGTTATTTGTGTGTGGTGTGAGGAAGGGGAGGACTACTTGTGCATGTGGAAATCCAGGGTCCCAGCATCATTTCGGAAAAGGTGACTCCTTCTTCACTAAATTATCACGCCAAAAAGCAATAGAGAACTCATTTCTGGATTCTCATTTCCATTTCACCATTAGTTGAAAGTACAGCATTGGCTTGGATAAGTGACCTTGATGCAAAACTTGAAATCAGGACATGTAAGCCTTCCAATTTTGTCGTCTTTTTAAGAGATGATTTGTCCATGCTGTATCTCTTGAATTTCCATGTGAATTTTGGGATTGCTTTGTGCATTTCTACAAAGAAGTAGGTGAAATGTCGATAAGAACCCTCTAAATCAATTTGGAGAGAGTACTGCCATCTTAACAGTAGTAAGTCTTCCAGTTCAAGAACACAGATACTTGTTCTTTTATTGAGGTCTTTTAAAGTAATTTTTAAATGATATTTTGTGGTATTCAAAACATAAATTTTGTATTTTTCTTTGAAGTTATTCCTACTTTTTTATACTCCATAAATGGAATTAATATTGACTATCTCTAAAGAAATAAAGTTCACAGTGAGGGGCTGAGACAAGAGAATTACAAGTTGGAGTTCAGCCTGGGCAACTTAGTGACTTAGCAAGACCTTGTCCTAAAGGGAGGAGGGAGCTGGAGGGGTCGCACCAGTGCAAAGATCAGGACTCTCAAAACTTTCTGGATGGAATATCTTGTTCAGCAATTGAATGGGCCAACGCAGCATGTGTCAGGCATGTGGTCTTTGCACGTTATATGCAGTTCTGTTTCCTATATAAAAAGATGTGCATAAGATATGTGTGATTAGCACACCCAGAACAATTCACTGCATAACAAATAAACCTTTGTCTGGGACTTTGACCTCACATAAGTACTTATTTATCATTTTTTTCAGGATTCTTTATTTCAGAGTTATCTTTGTAATAATAAAAGCATTGTGTTATTGTAGTAAGTAGTATGTGGAGAAGATAAGTAAGATCAAAGTTTCCCCTCCCATGCCAGTTAGATCTTCCTATTCTATATTCTGGGGCCAGCATCAAATTCCATTGTAATATCTTTTCAAAGTACAGCATTTGTTTCTTTTTGAGAACTGGTTGGCTACTCCTGTGGTAAATGAAGACTGACCTCAAATGAAACAGGAATTCTAGTTTCTTTGCCTTTAAGCAGTCAGGCTTAATTCCAAATACCTCTCTGCTTTGGAAAGATTTTAATAACATTAGAGAGCAGAAATGGAATGTGACTCACATTAACCTGTGCTCTGTCCATTTAGTTACATTAGAGAAACATCCAGACTTCTTATGTAATGTCACTTTGTAGGTAGTAAATGTGCTGATTGGTGAAATATGCACAGTAGAAAGAGACAAAAAAGGATAATGATCTGGTGATTTACGGTGCATTTTTTACACATGTTAAGAAATACAGGAATGTGCAAATTATTACACTACGGAAAGTGTGGTTTTTCAGGTTACCTCTTAAGGTATCTTTTATTTTATTTTTATACCTTGCATTGACTGTAGAACTGTTTGTATAGATCCATGTCGACAGGAATGTTGTGTCACAGCACGATGCCCTGGTCCCCACCACTGTGAGCCACTGAGGGGCCTCCACGTCCCGTCCAGCACGGCCTTGACTCTGCACTGTGCGTGCATCTCAGAGCTCTCAGTAGACCAGCGCTGTGATCCCAGAAACCACTTTCACCTTAAGCAGAGACAAGAAATTATCTGCGAAAACAAAGGAAGCAGCACTCATTGGAGGAAAGTAACAGAATCTAGAATCTCTCAGAGGAAAACATACATTTGCATATTCGTGACCTTGCGATTCCTTAGACATGTTACCAAAAGCGCAAGCAGTGAAGAACAGTTTGATAAAATGGAGACCATCAAATACAAAACCTTTTCCTTCTCGGGGATGAGGACTTCCCCCAAGATCTTATGTGGGCTAAGCAGACTCTGTATCACTGAATTACATGCTACCCCCAAATTCTAAAACTTTTAGGCTTTGAAAAACACCATCAACCATACACATCATCGTGTAAACCTTCTGTACCACAGCTGCTCGTCAACATGGTCGCCGCTTTTACCAAATGCAGCTTCCATGCATTAAATTTTGAAGGGGTGTGTGTGTGTGCATGTACATGAGAAAGACACAGAGGTGTCCCCTGTTTCTGAGTGGTGAGCGCCGAGGGGAAAGAGCAGCCGAATTCACGGAGGAACTCTCTTCGGTGTTTCATACCCTTTCTTCACTTTCGGCTCTCTGGTGAGATAGATGTTTTCAAACTTGTCATATCTGAAAGTACTAAAGTTCAGCAGCCTGCTAGAGTCTCACGGAAAAGGGAACCCAGATTTTAATGATAAATTTATTTTGTACCTAAGCCTCTGGCTTTTGTTTATCCCTCTCACTGACTACATACCACAGCTCTTTGAAAGTTCCTAAAACTGAGGAACGTAAATGAGAAAGGGGTCTTGGAGAAGGAACTATTTACTTACCCACCTCAAAAGCCCTGAAGGATGACATTTGACTACTCCCCAATTCTGGCCCCAAGGCTGTTTTTCTATATGCTGCGCTCTAGCACACTCATAATGCCAGCACTCCAGAGGCTGAGACAGGAAGCACCAAGTTGGAGCCCACTTTCAGCAACTTAAGTGATTTAGATCGTCTTAAAAAGGGCTGTTGACGTAGCCCATTGCAGAGATCCTGTGTTCAGTTCCCAGGGACACACGACAGCACAGTGAAGTGGACAGGTGTGGGGCTAGCACAGCGGTCCTTTTGAATTCACCCACTTTATCTGCCAGTGCATAGAATTCACTACAGAACTCACAAAGATGTTTTGCCTGGGTTGCCAATTTTCTAAGTGAAACTTGGATTCTCTGTTCTAGTGTGACTGCTCTCTGTGGCCGGCAGAGGGCAGCATCTCCACACTGTTTCACAGGCGCCCAGCAGGCCTGAGTGGGCCAGGCAGTCCTGGGCCCTCAGACCAGACTTTTGAGCTCTTCCTTGTTCATGCTGTGACCACCCAGATTGGGTAAACTGACGAAAACCAGTCGGCAGTCTTTTGTTTGGTCTTGTTTTTTAAGGAGTGGGGATGAGAGGGAGGAAGTAGACTTCATATGTTGACACATGGGCCTAAAATCTTTGGCTCTTTGTAAGAAGAGTTCTTTATGCATATTTAGAGTTCTTTCCTCTCGTCAGAGCACAGCTGCTGCCTCTGCTGGGGCTGCTTTGCTCAACAATTCCTGTCTCACTCACAGCTGATGGGAGGCTGTGGTCTGTGGGTCGGCATTGGCCCTCACTGTGCCAAGTCCTGACTTTCAAATCCCCCACTCTCCCTTCGAAGTCCAGTGTGGGCCCTGTCAGCTGTGTGACCTTAGGGAGTTCCCCTAACCTCTGTGAAGTTCACATACTCTTGTAATATGAGGACTGTAATACATTTCTGCTCCTTTTTTTTCCCAGTCATTAAACATTTACTGGGATTATTTTACACATGGGGTATAATATTTTGCCCTAGACATGATGATCTGTGTATTATTTCTCAACTGACTCATATAAATCGGTCTCTGGTGGAACTAGGTTTGTACATCTGTTGAAAGCCCAGGCCGATCTGGGGCTGTTCAGGTAATAGCAGATGATTGACACTATGAAGAGTGTGAAAGCCAGCTGGGACAAGTCCCAGAGACTCAGCACACACCATGCCGTGGGCTGAGTGGGCTGGCATGGCTCCCTCCCCAGGGCGGCGGAGGGCCAGTGGCTTCAGTTCTAGGCAGGCTGTGCCCCAGCCAGGGGGAGGGGCAGAGGTGTGGGGCCAGCTTCCCATTTGGAGTTTGGGTGGCCCTTGTAGTTACAAGTCTTGAGCCCCTCAGCATTTTTACTTTTACTGAAGAGAACCTCACATAATATAAGCACAACACATCAAAGCAGACAGATCATTTATATCCACATGCTGCAGTGCAGCTCCTCTCTCTAGTTCCAAAAACTGTTATTTTTTTTTTTTTTTACTTTTCATCTTGCAATAATTTTAAATTAGGGAAAAGTTGTGTGACTTGCCTGGGAATTCTTGTTTAATCTTTAAACAGATGTACTATTTGCCTTGACTTTATAGATCTCTGGCTGGTGATATCTCCCTTATGTCTCTTTTTCTCTGTCCATCTCTTAATTACCTGTCCAGTTGTGTCTGTTTGTATATCTCTCTTCTGTCTGTCCGTCGTCCATCTGTCTACACACATACATTCTCTCCCCATGAGATACACCATGGAAAGCGTTTTTCTTCTTGATCTCTAAATATAGCAAAATACATGAATTTCCTAAGGTGAGTCTACAGTACAATTCTGGGAGGAAGATTTTTGTTTGTCTTTTTTTTCTCCTTATACCAGTGATCAAACTTGGGACCATGCACTTGCCAGGTGGTGCCACAACCACTGAGCTAAATCTCCTGCCCTTGTGGTACAGTTCTGAAAACCTGAAAATTTAACATGAGGCAATATTATAATTGTATCCGTACTCCTTGGCAGACTTCATCAAATGCGCCTTGTACTTTCTTTTCCCCAGTGCAGGCTCCAGCTCAGAACTGTGTGTGTTGCCTGTGGTTGACATTTGCAGTGCCCTCCTTCATCTGGACTCATCCTTCTGCCTTTCTTTGTGTCCCTTGACCTTGACATTTCTTGAGGGGGATATGCTGATTGTTTTGTGTGCTCTGTCCATTTGAATTATGTTGCTCTGTATCATGATTAGATTCAGGTTCTTACTATAGTGTAGAATATCTTCTCTTTATGTAACTGTGAGCCTTGAGCCCCAAATGTTAATGCTAAAGATTTTTTTTTATCACACTTGAGTGGCACTTTTATCTGTACCATGTCCAAATGTCCTGACCCTAGGGAGAGACCAGGTCATGTTTTTCTGCCACCCCTGGGAATCCAGAGCCATTTCTTTGGATTCTGGAATCGCTCCTGGGAGGCTGGCGGCTCCCAGACTTCAGGCAGGGACAGAGATGGGTGTTGTGCAGCCCTCTGGGCGCAGGTCGTTGTTCCTATACAGTTCCGCCTAGTGGGTTTTGCTGCATCTGTGTCACCTGTCGCTGAGGAGTGAGAGAATGACGTTCTGCTCTGCGAATGGTGAGGAGAATGAAATTGCAGGGTTAAAAAAAATCCCTGGGCCGCCTCTGGGACTCCTGTTTCGTTCTCAGACCCACAGATCATTACACATCCCGTGTTACGCAGCAATGCTCCTGCAGCCAGACGAAACCTTGCCTCCACCCTGAGCATAAACTGATCACCTCAGTACGCGGCTAATTGTATGTGCATATTTTGTGATTACTTTGCAGCTGATGTTCGACGTGAAGCCCATGAAGAAGGAGCTTAGTCTTTCCACTCTTTTCCCAGCCTCTCTTTGGCCTTTGCTTTTTTGATGCCCCACCTGATGTGTTCAGTCACTTAGCTTCTCCTACAAGTGTTTCAGCTTTTGTTTTAAAAGTTGAAATGGGAACCCTCTATACAAATAAGTGCAGATTCAATTTGGCTTATTTCTAAGCCACACACGCTAAGAAAAATTCTCCCATTGCCTTTGTTTTTTCTACTTTTAATTTTGAATGACTTTGAGAGTAACTGAATGTCTCAGTGATCATGCCGAGAATTACCATGTGCCCTTTATCTCGCATATATGCTAACCTATTACACAGGGAGTTCTTACCCAAACTGAGGTTGACCCTCCATGACTCTGGAACCTACACGGAGAGCTTATTAGAGTTATCCCAGTATTTCCACTAAGGTCGTTTTGCTTTTTCAAGATCCCCTGTCTCATTTGCTTGTCATGTTTTACTCTCTTCCAAGCAGCCTGTGAGAACTCAAGTTCTCCTTGGTTTTCAAGACCTAGATACTGTCTTAGGAGATCTGGTCAGGGATTTTCTAGAATGTTTTTCAATATGAACTAGCTGGCATTTTCTTAGAAGTAGACTCAGATTGTAGGGTTTTTTTCTTTTTCGATTAACAGGATCATGTAGGTGAAGTGTCCTCATCTCGTCATTTGAGGGGTACATGTTAGTCTCACAGCTTTTAGCATTTTTCTCATTTTCTTCTCCAATATTTCTTTATGGTGCTAATATTTAGTCTTTTATAGTAGAATGTTGTGGATCAGCCACTTGGTCTTTCATGCTATGTGTTCATTTACTTGTCAGATGTTGAGTACGAAGATGACAGTGCATGAGATACTTTGCAGAACCCCCAGAACCTGTGTGTTTGCATTAATCTGTGTAACATGGATATCTTTGTGGCAGAATATCAAACCTCACTATTGCTTCCTTTTCCACGAATCCATCTGAACTGTTCAGGGGGTCTTGGACCAGACCCATCAGCTCAGTCTTGAGATTTCCTTTCGAGTTGCTTTTAGTGACTCACAAACTGGCATTCACAGTTTGATGCAAGAAAACCTGAAGAGATTAAATGAGTGTCAGTTAAGGTTCTCCAGAGAAAGAGAGCCAGCGAGGCAGGTGGGTGTGTAAGTTATTGGCTCCTGTGAGGTCACGAGAGAGGAAGTCCCATGTTCTGTCTGCCCAGGAGAGCTGGGAGGGGAGGTAAGAGGCCCGAGAGGCAAGGCCCTGGGGAGCTGATGCTGAAAGTTCCAGTTTGAGCTGGAAGGCTGGGGCCGAAGAACACTAGATCAGGAAGTGACAAGGAGATCCTGCTGTGTGGCCAGGCAGACAATGAAATCAGCCTTCCCCGCTGTCTTGTTCTGTTGGGGCCTCAATAGACTGAAGTGGTGTCTGCACAGGGAGACCATGTGCTTCATAGACACACCCAGAAATCGCAATTGACCAGGCAATTGTCAGGACATTCCTTGGCCCGATCACTTAAAACTAACTCTCTAATTTGAGTATTTCCTGCAAAACTCGGGTTGAAATTTCATTGCCATCCTAACAGTACTGAGAGGTGGTGTCTTTCAGAAGCTATTAGGACATAAAGGCCCCACTGCCACAAATGGGTTAGTGCCATTGCAGAGGGAATCGGGTGGTTATCACAGGAGTAGGATCCTAATAAAAAGAGGGCACTGACCTCAATTTTCATGTCTCTTCCCTGGTAGGCCACAAACCCTTAGAAGATGGAACCCCTCAACCTTAGGCTTTCCACCCTCCAAAATCATGTACCAAAGAACCTTTTATTGCCTATAGTTAACCTAGTCTGTTGTATCTTGTTATAGGACCAGAAAGTGGAATAAGACACTAGTGCCACAGTGCATCCTTGGGAGCAAACACTGTCAATGTTCCTCTTGGGAGAAAGTGGCTTTCAAAGAATTTGTTGTTATTTCAGAAAACTGATTTTAATCCATGATATAAACCTCCTCTTCAGATATAAGGAGTGACATAAATACAAATTTTCTTTTATTTCCCTCTCTGGCAGAAAGGGCTAGAGAAATCCATATGCCATCAGACCTTGGAAATCTTCACAGCCAGGTCCTCTGAACACAAAGCAACACAAAGGAAATAAGACACACAAAAAGGAAAATAAATGTATGTAGTTTTTTTTTTTTTTTTAAATGAAGTTAATCTTTAGGAAGTCACCTTGGTTTATTTCTAGAGTTAATTCTGACTACAAATCCCAGGACACAGTCCAAACGATTATGCTGTAGCTTGAATATCACTAATTACTCGTGTTTCCAATTGGAAGAAAAAAAAAAAAAAGACATGTAATTGGCTCTGAGTTTGAGAACTGTAGAAATAAGCACAATTCCCGAGGTGCTCCTCATTCTTCCTCACCCTGGTCATGTTTCCTGCTGGATGTGCTGCTGTCTGGTGGCCCATGTCACAGAGAAGAGGATCAGGGCTTTCTCAAAGCTTGTGTGTACAAGGTTTTCCGACTGGACAGAGCAAGAACGACCCAGATTGGCTTCATTCCGCTGTCTTCTGCGAGGACATGCTGGGCTTAGCATGCGGATGCTGCACAGGAGAGCTGAGACTCTCTCAGGCCCTCCTTCAGACCCAATGCAGCTCCTCCTCCTGCTTCTTACCTTGCTTTTAAAGTGCTATGTCTGGCCTCTTTCTCAACTGAATTAGACATGGGCCATTCTTCTAAGCATTCTGAGTTTCCCTATCACCTCTCCCCTTTCCATCGAGCTGTAGACACCATTTTGGTTCACATCGCTATGGACTGGCATGGAATGTTAAAAGCTATGAACTGTGTTTCTCTTTTTGTTTGTTTAATTTTTGGTCCAGTGTTTGTTGACTATACATATGCCAGCAAACGGTAATAAGCAGCAAAAGAAAAAGTCAGTACTAAGTTCTCATCACCATGGACCAGCAAATTTTGTCCTCTGTTTCTTTCTTGTTTTGGATTATTTTGCATATGGTCACATACTTGTTTTACAAAAACAGAGATTATTCTATTTTCATTTGAAATATTATATCGCAAGCACTTGTTCATATTGTTATGTCAAAGCCACCATTATGGCTATGTATTTCATTGACCATTTTCATTGTCACAATTTTTTTTTTTTTTTTTTTAGGGTTTTTGAGACAGGGTCTTGCTTTGTAGTTCAGGCCTGCCCTGAGCTCAGCCTCAAACTCACATCACAGCAATCCTCCTGCCTCTGCCTCCCAAGCGCTGGGATTATAGGCATGAGCCACCACTCTCGGCACTGGAATGTGGTACTGGTTGCTGGTGGGTATGAGTCTCCACGCCCAGTATTGTATGTGGTTACCGGGGATCGAACCCAGGTCCTTGCACTTGCAAGACAGACGCAGGAACCACTGAGCTAAATCCCCGGCCCCATTGTCACAATTTTGATATTTTTCAACTACTGGACAGTTAACGTCCCTGTATTTTTCTGCTGATAAACATAATTCTCTTTTGTGCTTCTTTGTTCTCTTTTTGTGCTTCTCCTTACTGTTGGGTGAATTCACTGGGGCAAATCTGGGTGTTTGAAAATGGCCGTGGTTTTAGGGCGTACGTGTTTGGTGTTTGTTTTCTTTAGGTTTCTGTTGCACAAAGTGTCATTTACAAAAAGCTATCTTGTCTTAGACTAGAGGTCAGGTGATGATGACACCCCTTAGGAGCCACCCTCACCTATGAAATTGTTGAGGACCTCACAGGTTCTTCTAGGAAATGGCAGAGAAGGCACATTGACCATCACGAGTCCTTGGAGAGTTTGCCTCATTGTTGGGGTGGGCAGGGCCATCTTGAAATTAATTTAAGTAACCTCCTGTAACCTTTACTGAAGTTATCTACATCAAATGACAAGGGTTCTTAAGCATATCCGCGACTCTTAAAACCAGCCTTGATCTCCTGACAGCATTCCAGATCTCACTCAGACTAGCCTGGATCTCAGGCTGCCATAGAAAAATCATGCTCCACCACTTTTCCTTAAGAGCAGCTGTGGGGCCGAGGAGTTAGCTCAGTGGTTCCGGAACCTGTCTTGCAAGCGCAAGGACCTGGGTTCGATCCCAGTAACCACATACAATACTGGGTGTGGAGACTCAGGCCCAGCAGCAACCAGTACCACATACCACAGTGCCGGGCGTGGTGGCTCACGCCTGTCATCTCAGCACTCGAGAGGCAGAGGCAGGAGGATTGATGTGAGTTTGAGGCTGAGCTCAGAGCCGGCCTGAACTACAAAGCGAGACCCTGTCTCAAAAAAAAAAAAAAAAGAAAAAGAAAAACACCAAAAAGAAAAGAGCAGCTGTACTCTTCTGCACCGAGAATAGAGACCCCACCCATTCTAATGTGATCCTGGACATCTGTAGGGATTGAGTTGGGCACCTGAGGCACAGGCTTAAGAAATGTGTTGAAGGTGATCCTGATTTGTGGCATGGGGGCTGCAGGCCCAGCCCCTGTGTGGTTCTCTTTGGTCTGGAGGGCGGACTCGATGGGAGCCAGACCTGTGCAGTGGATGACAGTCGCTGGCCCCTCCAGGAGAACTGAGGATTTGTGGAACTACCTAGCGCTGGGAGGGCAGTAAGTGACTGGTGTGACAGGAAGTAGTGATGGTCCGTGACAGCTCGCTCTGAAGCCATATTCAATGCTTAGCAAGGACAAAAACACCGGAAGTGTGCTCATCTCATACTTTTTCTGCTTTCCTTTATTTTCCCCTTTGCAGTGTTTAAAATGCTATTCTGCTCTCCACCATTCGTTTTCTGCATTGCTTGCCTCTCCTGCCACCCCATCTTTAGATCCTGCTTTCCTCATGTCTTTCTGCCTTTGCCCTCCCCTCTTTGCTGCTGCTGATTGAATCTAGGGCCTCTGCCCTGAGAGACAAACCAGCCCTTTTTTATATTTTATTTTGAGTCAGGGACTTACTGGGTTGTCCAGACTGGCCTCCGTCAGACTTGTAATCCTGCCTCAGCTTTGCAGGGTGCTGGGACTACAGGTGTGTACCCCCATGCCTGATGATTTTTGTTGTTCTTAACTTCCTTCTTGTTCATTGGGAAAATAGGTTTTAAATTTGGAGTGTACTAAAAATAAATTGTCATTTCATGGTTTAAAAAAAACCCTGCAGGCTTCTGTGACAGTTTTGGCCTAGTGTTAGAGCAGAGGCTGTGGGAGCTGGCACTTGTGGGACAGGTTTAAGGGTGATAGCAGTGTTGCAGGGGTCGCTGCTCATGTTGTGGGAGGCGGATTCCATGGTAGCGCGATTTTGACCTCTCCTTCCCCTATAATTGACAGTATTCTGGCCACGGATCATGATTGTCTTACCTGAGGGATCTGGCGGGCATGAGGTCCATGTAGATCTCACCTGGTGTGGCGTTTAAACTCGGGCCCGATGCAGGACTGTGAGTGCTCTGTTATGTCTGCCTGGCCACCTCTCCATACGGATGACTGATGAGCATCGGAGCCTTGGGCAGCTGTGTCCAGAAGCCCAGGGACAAAGTGACCCTTTCTCTTGAGGCATAGCGTCTGTGTTGAGAAATAATCAGGAAACATTTCCCTTCATTGTTCGACTGGAGTGTGGAGGACTCCAGTGTTGCTGATGAAGCCAGACTTCTAAATAGATTTCCCCGAATCCAGACTCCGTGACCAGAGCTTCCCACATCAAAGCAGGTCGGCTTCTCTGCCGAGGGTCACAATAAACTCTGACAGCTCCTTGGCTTCCAAATTATGTACTGAATAACTGAAAAATGATGGACTATGGCACATTCATGGGAGAATAGGTGAGGAAGGTACAAAGTACGGGAAGGATAATCCATGTGGTTAAAATGCAGATGATAAGTTGAGGTATGACAAGGAGGGGACAAGACAGAAGAGCTAAACCTCCCAATCCTGCCTTCTTTTACTAACCTGGATAATTCAGTGCAATGGTTTAGAGGCATCCAGTATGCAGAGAGAGCGGGGCTGGGTGTAACAATCTCCCGGTCATCACTGAGGTCTTGCTCTGTAGAACACAAACCAGACTGCTGCATTTTACCAGCTGATGGACCAGGATGGCGCTGCAGGCCTGGAATTGCCGGTACTCGGGCAGCCGCCATCCTGGCGACCTTTTATCCAAGTCTCAGGGCAGCCACCTGAGTGGGCCCCATCTGGCCTGGCTTTCAGGCTTGAGTGCTTTCGGGCGTGCAGGGGAGAAGGAAGCATTTAAAAAGGGATCTACCTCATTTGCGTGGGCAGGTCAGAGAGGGCGGGAGACCTGCACTGTCCTCAATGCCCTTCAGTTTCTGTCTTTAATTCTTCCCTCATAGCCATCACCTTGGCCTAGGCCGTTGATGGCAAACCTATGCAACACGGGCTGCAGTGGGCTGTCTGTTGTCATTAAAAGCTCTGAAAGGTTTGCCCTCAATGTTATAGAGCTTTCAGTGATAACAGCTGTCCACAGTTTTGCTACAGATTTGCCACCACTGGCTTAGGCACTATTAGAGACTTCACAATATGTCATTTTACTGAAACACATTCTCTGCTCATTGGTCTCATATTTAGTCAAAGGCAGATTTGAAATAACACCTTCAAAGGCAAGCCCAAAAGAGTTTTGCTTATGTATTCTTTGGCCTGTTTTACGTCAGGGTCTTTCCCTTGATCCCTTGGATGGTGATGCAGGGCCAGTGAACTCTGAGTAGGGAACACAAGATACAGTTCTCCCGATTTCCAGGTCAGAGAAGAAAGGTGTAATAGAACACTCACTGCCTCTGATTTCAGAGGTGCATTGTGGGAGTTAAATGGGTTCACCTTAACTTCTGAACCATTGCAGGTGATGAAATTCTTAGAGACATTTTATTAGGCAGATTGAGTTAAGATATAGGAAATGTTATTTCATCTTTCCCTGCAGAGGAAGGTCAGAGCTCATGAAAGTTGCTTGCTGTAACAGAAGGTTGCTGTCCGTCTGTTTTGACTTAATCTTGTCATTGTTGAAGGCTCCAGGTTCCTGGCTCTGCTCTAGTGCTAGTTTGGTCCAAAGTCACTCTGTTTGGGGTTGGCTACGGTGAGGGTAGTAGGTACTTAGATGCACACTGGAACTTATTTGTTCAATTCTGATGCCTCATTGAGGATGACAGGTTTCCTTCTTAGTACAGCACGTAAGTCCACTGACTTCCTTGTGACTGAGTGTTGCTTCTACCATGTGGTGGTGTGTTCAACTAAGACAGGTCATGTGACCACTGGATGTGGTCTCTACTGTGCTACTCAAGGTGAATGGGACCTCCTGTTTGTCACAGCACAAGTCCTGCGCACTGTATTGTGTTTTGGGTTTTGGTTTTTCTTTTTTATTTTTTTTGCATTTATCTAGCAAAATCTATAAAAGAATTGGAAAATAAAATCACTTGATATTATGGCATTTTGGATGGGGTGCAGAGAACTCAAATGCATCTACTTTAAAACATCTCACTCAGTCTTTCTTATGATGAAAGTAGTGGGGAGAGCATTTCCTAGGTATTGCAAATAGATTTCAGAAATATCTTAAGTGGTTCAGAGGAGGACTCGAGTCTGACGTGCCTTTATTCTTCTTCTTTTGACTGAAAGTATAGATGATTCTTTATGTTCAGCCCTTTGCAGAATTTCTAAGAACAGTAAGTTTCAAAGGAGGAGGGGAACAGAAATGAAGAGACCAGACATACCAACTCATACAAAACCTGTCCATGTGGACATCCTTATTCTTTTCCTCTGATATTGTCCTCACTCTGAGTCCAACAAATTGGTATGTCGTAGGGAATTTTCTTGCAGGTCAGTCATTGCAAGCTCTTGTCACTCACGGCATCTGTCACCCTTAGGTGACATGTAGCCTCTGTCTACATGATGAAAATTGGTTCTTCCAAATGATAAGTTTTATTTTAAAAAATATTTATACTAACTTTAGCTACAGGGGGAACAGGTGGTAATACAAAGGTACAACACAGGGAACTGTCCCTTTCACCTCTTTCTTTCAGGGTCCCTTTCCCTCTGTGGGCAACAGAGGCAAACAGTATTCCGTGTTTCCTTGTTGAGTTTCCGTTGTTAGTTGGATCTGACTGTGTATCAGAGCTGATGTGGTATAAGTACCACTGTGAGCCCACTGTGCTTCTGTTAATATTGATCTAAAAGTCTCAAGTGTGTGGAAGGTGATCGAATCCAGACAGTGCAGGATTCAGAGCTGAATGAATCCTGATGGGTTTGTGGCTGTGCTGTTAGGAACTGCGGCCTGGTTGAAGCAGGTGGGCCACTAGGAGAGTGACCTGGAAATATGTATTACTGTCCCTCCTCCTTCATCTCTGGTTTCTGGTTGCCAGGAGGAGAGCAGCTTTCCTCAGCCACACCTTTCACCTTCTGGTTTTTGCCTTAGAGCCAGTGAGCCGTGGACTGAATCCTCCAAGACTGTGAGCCAAATTTAATCTCTCTGCCATTAAGTTGTGGTTATTGAGTATTGTGTCCTGGTGAAAGGAAAACCATAGCTTTATGGACTCCCATAGGTCTATCCTGTTTTAGAAGAGAAAATAAGGCAATAGAAGTAAACAGATTACTTTTAGCTAATAAGTGCTATACCTAGAAATCTTTTCCATTAATTTTCTTGCTGCTCTGTGTATGTTTGCATGGCCCTGTTTCACTCTAAAAAGTATTATTTATTGATAGATAGATACACAATTTAGGTACAACTAAGAAAGGAAAAAACAAACAAACAAAAAAAACCCAAAATAAACCAAACCTGGAAAGTTAAACTACTACCCAACGACTCCAATTCTTTAGATATTTTTAAAGTTTTATTCTTTGGAATAGCTCTACTAGTCTTAGTGATATAAAGATGTTTATCATTGAACACTGTTATAAGTATGTAAACAATACAAGGGACATAAATCAGCTAATATTGGTTCCTGAAACTTCTGCCCACTGATATTCAACTTTTCTGAATAACTTTCAGCACAACCATCTAATTCTCCCCTGTGCTGTCCAAACCATTGGTGATGCTGTGTAAAAGAGTCTCATAAATCAAACACTTTTAAGATTCCGAAATGTCTTGTCTACTATATGTGAACCTCCCCTTTCTTAGAATGCTCACAGATATTAATAATACATTTGTTCTTCAAAACATCTGAAGTGACTCACTCAGAATGTCAGTGGCAGCTTGAAAAATCCTTTCTTTCCTAGTTATTCAACCGTGCTGCGCTCTACATTAAGGAATCTACACCTCTCCTTTAAAGCTATTATCCTAATTAGCAAAGAGAAAAGGAGCAAATAAACATCTGTACTGTATTTGTAACCAGCATGACCAAAGAAAGAGACATTATTTCCTTTCTTCAAAGTGTATCATAGACATATGTTAAGAAAAATGATTTGGAAATGGAAATAAGGCAAAGAAAAGTAGGACAATACACCTTTTCAGTGTCCATGTTGAAACTTTTTTCTCCCCACGAAACAAGTCAAACTAAGGATTATTTAACATTCCCAGAGAACATACTTATGTTTGACTATTCAATAAACCAGATACCTGGAAGTTAAAATGTTTGTGTAGACTTTTTTTTTTTTAAACCAGAGTAAAGTAGGTAAGATAACGCCAAATGCATTGCTCCATAGGGCGCTGTAGTTTTAAGGTAATCTTACATTAATGCTATTTGTGCAAATACTATAAGCACTTTCTGTCTTAGGTTTTCCTTGATCTAGCTCTTTACCATAGGGCCGGGCTCTTTATTATTCAGTTTTGTAAATCTCAACATTTGTTCTTTATGTAATTTTATGACAATGCTGTATTTGACTTTGAGAAAACTTTTCTTTGTCGCGACTTTAAGTTCTCCAGTGACACAGGTGATTGGCTGCCATCGTGGTCCACATTTGTAGACTGATCGTGTGGGACCCACAGTGGTCTGTGGTCTCCTGAACGTGTGACACAGTGGGTATTACCATGTTCACTCGCTGGGCCTTCATACGGGGCTCAGCAAATGAATCTTCTCATGTGGGCAGGAGGATTTCAAGAGCTGAGCCCGGACGTGTGTAGGGAATTAGACACAGACCTGTGTCTCCCCCTGGGAGAGCAGCCCAGGGGTATGGTAGCAGGGGATGTGTGGCTGTAGCCGCTGGATTCGCTGCTTTAGCACCCAGACTCTTAACCATGTGGATAACGGTTCCCTGCAGTTCCCCTTCTCTGTCAAGGAATTTGAGATGATTCTTCCATTTGCAGAGCTCCTGTCTCCCTGGGTTGGGTGTTCAGGATGATGTCTTAAGAAGAGTGTTGAGTATATGGGATCTTACATTTGGTGTAGATTTCTTTGCCACCACCTCTTATTGTCTGTCTTCTCTTCCCGTAATTCCACTTCTCTCCCTTTTTCCTTATATTCACTCTCTCCCTCCCTTTCTTGTACCATTCACAGACGACCCCTCACTTGGAATATTGTGGAAGCCATCCTGTTGAACTGAGATACATAGTTATTTGAGTCGTGGAAGGCTTTCTAGAGTGCTTAGGTAGAGTTTGGAGCAAACAAATTTCTTCCCGCTTTGAATGTGGCATTTGTTATATTACCTCTTTTCCTTACCCATTTTCTTTAATGTGTTATCATTTGAGTATCCTTTATCCACAGTGCTTGGAATCATAAGTATTTCAGATTCCAGAGATTTTCAGATTTAAGAATATTTGAATAGACTTTATTGGTAAGCATCCTTAATTGGAAACCTCCAATGGTCTGAAATCTCAAACTTTTTTGGCTGCCATATTGACAGTCTCAAAGTTTCAGATTGGGAATGCGCACCCTGTCATGAAGGTATTTCATGGTGAAGTGGTGCAAGATCACTAATTGTGAATTGAGAGAGCACTCACAGTTTAGTGCTGTGGTATCTTATGTAACTCAGCACCTGGAGGCAGGTAAAATGTTGCTGAATGTATAAATGTGTCAAAAATGAGAAATGCTCTTGAATCTTTTTTGCCAGAAATCCTTATAAATAGACCAAGTTAGTACCTTATGGGGCACTGGAAATTTCCTCATTTCACTGTGGAGAGATAGAGAGGCTAAAATGTCCTACACTGCATTTAGGGGACTTTTGATACTTTAATTGGTGGTCTGGTCCATGTAACAGAACTCAGGGATGAGGAGACGGTCCAAGTGGAGAGATCGGTCAGGAGACCCCTTAGAACTGAGTCCGTGTGGACTCGGACCAGGCTCCAGAATCAGAATCCTGAGTTTAGTGGGAAAGTCTCAATGCCCCTGACACGTAATGCCCCTGACACGTGAAGCCGGAGAGATGAACGACACTTGAAGTCCTTCAGGATACTGCAGCTAGAGTAATGTCCTAGATGTGCACCTGAGGGGCACTGAGATTGAAAGTTAACGCTGACATCCGCCATTCACCCATGGCCCACTTGGCGCTCGGGGCTTCCTGAGACTTTTCCTTTACATCATGTCATTTCACTGCCATACCAGGCCGGTGAGAGAGGATGACCCACAGCTGTGTGTGAGGACCTGGGCTAAGAAAGGTACAGTTTTGTCTTCTAAAAACATCACCTAGCACTGAGGATAGCCCAGGGTGCCCCTGTGATGTCGTTTTGCCTCCCAGGGGAGTGTGCACTCTCCTCTCTGGCAGTGGCTTAGCCCGCACCCTTCCTGATAGTGACCAGCAGCCTGACACCCAGCTTTGGGGTATCCAGAAGTACACAGACTGTGAGCCTGGTGGGCAGAGACCCAGGGTCCAGCTTCTCCTAGCAGCAGACTCCCAAGGGTGCCACATTCAGGCATGCACACAGGACACAGGGAGTGATGATCTATGCAGCTCCCCAGGGGAAGAGTGCGCAACTTTATGAACCAGCAAAACCACTGTCCCAGTCCCAGTCCCAGTTTCTGTCCACCAGGCTGAGAAGCTTACAGAGACTTTACTGTCCCAGGGTTCCGTCGGGGAAGGGAGAAGAGCCTTGGTAGAAAGCGGGGACCAGGAGCGGGAAGTGTGCTCGCTTGTAAGCAAGGTAGGGGTTTTTGTGTAAATATGTTCAAGAGGGTTTTACAGAAACTGCACAAATAGGTGTCGAGTCTGTTCAGGAAAGATTGATTTGGAGAGGATCGCAATGCTCCTGTTACTACTCCTTATCTAAGAAGAAACAGGCGTCTATTGGATGTCACAGAACAGAACGTGGAAGGTTATCTTCTTTTATTTCGCCTCCTTCTCTATTGTTGAAAAGGGTCTTCACCTCTTTATACAAGAGCAGGTGGCAGAGAGCGGGGATGGTCAGGTCAGCACGCGCGGGCTGCCAGATGTGAGCAGCTGTTCCTTTTCTTCAGCAGCAGGCACCTTGGATCTTAGGCGGTCTCGCACCCCACGATGGAGGGTGCTGAAGTAATCAAACCTACTTGAGTTTGCTTCCATCTGCTACTAATTTAATTATGCTTTAAAACTGATAAAACATACTGATTTCCTAAATCAATAATTTCATAAGATATTTTGACCAGTGGAATAAGACTAGAATATAGATGGTATTCATGTGTGCATCCGGAACTCAGATTTTACAGAAACAAACATTTGGCTGCATTTTCTTCAAGTACGATGATTTTGTGACAGTAAAGAGGTCAGACATGATAGACAGGCGGACACCCAAGCCCTTCACCTCACTTTCCTTCCCTCTTTTCTCCTGTCCTGGTGCAAATGTATGTTGTGGTGTGAGGTGTTTTTTGTACATTGAAAACTGGTTGTGGGAAATATAACTGAAGACATTCTTCCAACAGTGTTTTGTGGTGACATTATCTGTTTAGAGCTATAAGACCTAAGAGTATTATAATTATTACAAACACTCACCAATGAGAAAGGATTAATCTTAGATCCATGACCACCAAATTATAAACTAGACTTTGTTCCAGTGTCACTGCACCTCAGTAGAAAGAATCTTCCTCAACTTGTGGTGCCGTGGTAGACTTGCCCCAGCCAAAACTTTCACCCAGTTTTCTCAGGTAAGGCTCCGAGGGACAGTCTCTCCTGTACTGCCACACAGCATGGTCCATGCCAAGGCAAGAATCGGCACTGTGGATGTCGTGACCTTGCTTGACCCTACCTCTGTCCCGAAAGGAGATGTGCCCACCTTGAAAGTCCTAGGTTTCAGGCACTGTCCTGATGCCCAAGGTCACCCAGATTCTGCCTGTGATCACATAAGGTTCACAAGCAAAGCCTTTTTGTTTCACTTTATTAACATAGTAGTTCTTAATTCCACTTAATCTACTTGCTAAGGTTAGGGGCAAGTTGGTATTCTTCCGCTATTTGCCTAACATTTTCAATTCTTCTCAGCTTCCTCAAGGCTTATTGCTTCTTTTGTTGGTAGTGGTCTCAAATCTCTGTCCTCAGGGCTGAAAAAGGCACATTTCTTCATCTTTGGAAGGGGAAGGTTACTATAGACTATGGCCGCACTGCTGTGGGGATCAGTGATACTGAACGTGAGTGGAAAGTTCCTCCCTGGTATGTGCTAGTTTGATGGTGGAGTGTTGCAAGATGCAATTTAAAAAACTGACAGTTAAAAATTGACTTCAGTACTGATTTTCAGACCCAAACTGTAATGATCCTTTGGTCTCTTCCACTCTGACTGATTTCTCCCCACTTTTGTGTTCACTTCTCTAGAAAGCCATCACTTTTCAAGATCACAGGGCTGACTGGGTGTATTGGAAAGTGATTAGGTTGAACCTGTGAAATTCCATTTTCGTAGGTCAACTAAGGCTGAATATTGGCAGATTGGTGGTGCAAGCCAATCTGTTTGCAGAAACCTGGGTATCGCTGGTCAGAGAGTTTTGGACCTGGGAAAGCACTTTGGAATCATGCTATCCAGTTCTCTGGCGGGCACTTGGATTGGTTAAGGATCTCTCAGGGTGGTGAGGTGATAGCCTGGGACTGAAACCTGCATGTTCCTCTCCCAGACACACCTTGAATAGTGTACTTGAGTCTGCAGGTGGGGCTGGTTTAGAGAGTTAGGACAGCGGAAAATGTGCTTTGACGCCCCCAGAGCTGTATCCTGGCTGTCTGGCTCTTTGAGCACAGCCCCAGCAGACCTTAGGGCCTGCCCCTGCCCCTGACTCTGAGGATGAAGGTCAGACAGGTCCCTTCCTGCCCCCTCCTGCAGCAGCAGCATGTATCCCTCCCATACTCACAGGGTCCAGAGCTTCAGTCCTGCCCTCTGCAGGGGTGTATGACCCTTTCAGACCATACAGCCTAACCCCTGATGCACTGCTGGGTGCTGGGCTTCAAGCAAGACTTCAGGAGGAGAATCCAAATGGTTCTCTGTTTTCTAAAAAATTTTATTAATACCTGTTTGCAGTGCGTGATTCATTATTCATCCTGGGGAGTTCATACACATGCACACATCACATCTTAATCCTGCAGACTTCCCTTTTTTAATCTTTCCTCATCAAACTATTTCTCCTGCCCTCCTCCAAAGTCTCCTTGTTGGAGAGTGGCAGTACATGGCACACCCTAATCATGTGTAAGTAAAAATACATGCATCTTCATTACGAAAATATGGACAGATAGAAAAAGAATTACTCTTCTCCCCGCCACTACAAATCATTATTATTAATACTGTGGTGAATTTCCTTCCAGTCTTTAATGCATTTAAAAAATTCACAATTATGATAAATCTTGATGTAAGCAAGAAGAATGTAGAGACTATTCTATACAAAGTACACATCAAGAAGTGGACATTACTACGGACATGGTACACAAATAGGCTTTTCACTTGTATCTACTCAGTGCATCTAATTCTAATAGGTAGTAACATGTTCTACTGAGTAGATTTCCATCATGATGCTTATTTTTCTATCATAGAAGTAGCTTAGCAGAGTGGTCTGGACTATCGGGTTCAAATCCCAGCACAATGGGATTTGTGTGAACAAAGGCAACATTCTTATCATTTCTGTGTCTCAGTTTATTAGCATCTAAAATGGGTAGAAAAGGAGATAATAGTCTCTGAATTTCAAAGCCAGATTTTGCCATTTTTAAGAGATGCTTACAGACACAGACACCAGCCATATGCCTGACACATCAAGCTTTTGTTGTCATTGTTTTGTTTTGTTTTCTTCTAGTCTTGGAGATTAAACCCAAGACCTTAGCACTGACCTATATCTGCAACCCTTTTTTATTGCTTTATTTTGAGACAGAGTTTTACAGAGTTGCCCAGCTTGGGCTCAAACTAGCGATCCTCTTCGCTGAGTCATCCAGCATGCTGGAGTTATCAGAACCTGCCAGCACACCCAGCCAGGTACATTTTATATTTGAGTATCTTGAAGGGGCCTCACCTGATGTTTGTCTTCAGACAGCAGGGCAGAGGAGTCTCACAGCCCCAAGGGTGGAGGCTGAGTTACAGTAGCATCTTGTGGACTCCAGGCTGCACTGTGCATGAGAGGTAGTAGCTGGTAGGGGCGGGAGAAGTTGGTCTTCCAGTGCTGAGTGAAGGCTACTGAACATACACTTTTTAGCGTCACACTGCAGGATTCACATCTGCCCGGCTTTACATTTGGGAATCTATATCATTACAGTAGTCACTGAATGAAATGAAACATTCAGTATTTACAAAAGCATCATGGTTGCCTAGGGAGCAGAACATCCAGACCTCTTTGTTAAAGTTGAGGTTTTCAACTTCTGATTAAAGAGGATCGATTTTCTTACCGTCTCTCAGGGAGACTATGAGTATCAGATGCTCCGATCAGGTCTGCAGCTGTCTCCTTTAAAAGGGCAGGCAACAGATATTTTTGGCTCTGTGAGCCACCTGCAGAAGTTCCAGCTTCTTGATTCTGCTCCATAGGCTGAAAGCAGCCAGACCGTATACGGAGTAAGCAGTCATCACTGAGTTCCAGAAAAACTTCCACTAAGGATGCTAAGTCTTGAATTGCATGTACTTGAAATGACAGGGATTATTCTGTCTTTGATTTAAAAAATTAAAGATGGAAAGAAGGTAGGCTCCTCACAGTGGGAAAAGAAAAGGTGGACCTCGTTAGGCTCTTGGGCTGCAGTTGCTGACTGCTGCTTGAACAATCTCTGCGTCCAGGGAAGCGCTCTGCATGAGATCACTTCTGCTGCCGAGATGGGAGTCCTCATCACCATCTGTATCGTCCTGTGACTATAAATCAAGCCAGGAGACCATCTTCATGAGGAAAACTATTTTTTTTTCTTTCTGCTTTCACAATTGTGCTGCAATTGAATTGTAGCCCTTTGCTGGAGCCAGACAGTGCCAGGTCCTGGAGGAATCCAGGCTGTAGCTCCTGAGTCTCATCTCAGTCAGCTTTCCTGTCACTGAGACACAGTATCAGGTCCTCGCCACCTAATAGAGGAGAGGAGCTCAGGGAATGAGTTCACGGCCAGCTGGCTCTGAGGCAGGGACATCACGGTAGAGGGGCATGATGGAGCAAAGCTACCTAGTTCATGGTGGCTGAGAAGCAGAGCAGACCTGTGCTACAGAGGAAGGGGCCAGGGATTACAGACCCCAAGGTTCTGCCTCCATGTGCCACTGAGCCACACCCATGACTCTGGGACAGTGCTATACTAATGTCTTACAAGGCTCCCAAGCCAATTGAGTTGATAATTAAGCTTCACCTTCACAGACCCCATCTGTAGTATCATCTTGTGGGCTGCAGGCACCACTGTGGGTGAGAAGGCTTTGTTTTTCCTATGTGGTCCTTGCCAGAGGAGCCCAGAGGTCTGTGCAGAGCTCCAGGTTAATGTAGTTTGGCAATTGCTGAGTGAGGCTAACCGTGTAGTGGTAACTCACTGAGCGGTGCTCTCTGCTGGACTTCTAGCCTCGGCCTGCCTATGGTGGATGAACAGGGCAGATGCAGAAGCCACATACTTGGCTGCTGCTACTTCATTCCTCTTTACAGTGATCTGTGAAAGCAAAGGGCTCCTGAGAGGAGTGGAACTGAAGGAGCCAGGTGGGAGTGTAGAGAAGGCTGGTGCTACCACAATGTTCTTAGATCTTAGGTGGTTCAAGCTGGACCGGTGTGTGCTCAGCTGAATGGAAAATTGTGGATATCTTTATGAACCTTGACAGCACTATTTAATGATTCACAAAGATTCTTAAAACTAGAACCAGCTTGATTATAAAGAAAATTTATTCTGCAAAGCATTTTTCTAGTAAGCCTGTTTTTATAGTAAGCCTGTGTATTAACTATTGAATCAGTGCACCGAGTAAACTATGAGCCGGCTCATTCCTGTGTTTGAGAGAGCCTCCACTCTGCCTCTTCAAAAGAATGAGAGGAGCAGCCCATCCAGGTTTTCATGGATTGTATGTGAGTGGAATGTGGACTTTTTTGCACTTTTAAGAGAATTGAAAAAAAATTTTTATTTAACCTTAAATCTACCTATTTTGGTGCACAATCTGTCACTTGGTGCACATATTAAGTTAGTTATGAGTGTGTGTATGTTTGTCCATATGTCCATGACCACACATTTTAGAGCTGTTTTTTTGCAATCAAGGAAGAAAATGTAAAAAGTATAAAAAGAAAAGAAGAGAAAGAGATTAGAAGCAAGGTTGAATGACAAGGGAAGATTACTCAAATTTTGGGAAACTAGTAAAGACAGAAGGAAAATAAGGGGAAAAAATAAGAACTAATAAAACCTCTAAAAACAATGTTCATACTCATGACAAAAACAATCAGGAGAAAAAGAAAAAAAAAAAACCGAAAAAGAGAAAGATTTCTGTCTGGTGTTGATTTCAACCTCTAGTTGTCTTTGAGGGTCTCCGGTTTTGTGTAGAGTTCAGTTCAGCACATCTCTCTGGTGTTACTCATAGACAAAGGAGGCAGACAGAGCCCAGATCCGTGCTGGATGATCCTAGCAAGTCTACAGTGGGAGTAGGGTAAAGGGTTGATTCTGGTGCTTTCCACTCTGTAGAAGTTCTGGCTGATCCGAGCCTCTGGTTACAGTGTAAGTTGTTCAACATACAACACTTCGAGTTTCTGCTGCTGGCCTGACTTTGGCTTCCTGAGCCTGGATATCTCCATGATTGTACTTCATATTCTAGGGCCCTGAGATGTAGCCAGCTCATGGCTGCTTCGAGTCCCAGGTTTAGTTGGTCCTTCCCTGAAATGGCATCTGTCCTAGCACCCTCTCCAGGGGACGCTTGGACCAGAGTTACTCACCAACTATCGTAGTTCACAGCATCAGGTGCCCCATTGCACTGGTACATTTCTCCCTGAAAGCCTCTGGTGTCACCTGTTCTCACCACATCTCTGTGTATTCCAGTCTTCTCTGTCACACTGAGAGCCAGGAGTCAGGAAGAGAATAAAAGTCAGAAGATTTATATTATCTGAAGAGAAACCGGAGTATAGGAGTCAGAGAGAGAGTAAAGATTGCCTCCTCCTTTTTCTGCATTGTGGTCTGTCTCTTCACTTCCCTGTGAATTCTAATTCTTCTGATCCTTCCTGGGTTCCAGAGATCCACTCCCTCCTTTTCTTCCTCATCTTGTTATATTCGAATGTCTGGATTCCAAATCTCAGAGAAGCTGATTTGCTGCTGTTTAGTGCCCCATCTTTTTCCCAGAAGTCATTGTGAGCCTCCAGATTTGCCAGCAGCACCTCCCACCCCACAGGTTGCAGAAGATAGTGGATGCTGAGGGCCTCAGAGCTGAATTCTTAAGGCTCTTAGTAACTGGATCCTGAAATAGAAGTTCCCTGAAGACAGGCACAGTGTTTGTTTTAGTTTCATTTTCTAAGAGAAATTACCTGGCTGGCCCAGTGCTGTGCACAGAAATAAGCATCCAGAATTATTTAATGTGAGGATGGTCTGGGGGCACAAGGTGACAAAGGCTGTTGGCCCCTTCTTATCTCCGCAGTGTCCATGCTGCACCCCAGCTCTCACTTCTGTATTTCCAAAGGTAGGAAGTTTTTGCTAAGCCTGTTTGCTGTAGCAATGCAGAATATGTCAGCGCCCTTTCTAAGGCCTGAAGACAGTCAGGAGTGTGACCCACACCTGTCACATTGCCACCATCACATCACATGTCTCTTTGTAGACTGTCTCCCAAGTCTTTTTCCAGCTTTTCTACCATCTTCTTTTTCTGACAGTTCTTCTTCTGGTCTTGACGCATGTTTTCCTGTGTTAGGAACTGGCTTGCTTTGCCCTCTTTTAACTGTGCTCGGTCCTTGCAGGACCCATCCCAAGCCTTGTGCAGTGAAACTGCCTGTTCTCTTATTATGGCCTATTTGAGCTCCTTTTTGCTGCCGTGTGAAACTGACTCTTCTTGGACTCTTTGTTTGCTCTCTTAGTTCTCAGTCACAGGAATGGTTGCAAGCTGTTCTGGGCTGCAGAGCATCCCCAGGGAGGGGCAAATGGAGATGGTTCCAGGGCTCAGTAGAACTAGAGGTTTTATTTAGCATCTTAGTTACGAAGTTACCAAACCAGGAGACACAGAGCTCAGGATGAAGACCAGATGGAAGCAGGAGGCTAAAGGGAATTGGAGGGACTAGCAGAAGTGTTAAGAAGGCCATCTTACTGAAAAGCTTCAGCACAGCAAGAGAAACCACAGCAGAGCAAAAAGATAACCTACATTGTGGGAAAGAGTTTTTACCAGCTGTTTCTCAGACAAAGGACTACTAGCTAGAGTATATAAAGAACTTAAAAAAATCTGCCCCCTCCAAATTTAAAGACCCACTTCAAAAATGGGCATCTGAAATGAACGTTTTTCAAATGAAGAAGTAAAGGCAGCTAAGGAACATAAGAAGAAATGTTCAACATCATTGGTATATGAGAGATGCAGATGTAAACAACACTGAGATTATATCTCACTCCCCAAAAAATGGTTGTTATCATGAAATCATCCAACAACAAATGCTGGCAGGGCTATAGGGAGAAAGGAACCTTTCTCCACTGTTGGTGAACATGTAGACTGATGCAATCACTATGGAGATCAATGTGGAGATTCCTTAAAAAACTAGGGTTTAAGGTTTCATTCCTTGGTATATACATGAAAGAATTAAAAGAATCATACTATAGCAACATATGTGCACCCCTGTTTATAACAGCTCAGTTTGTAATAGCTACATCTTGGAAACAGCCCAAATGCCCATCAATAGGAGACTGGATAGAGAAGATGTGGTTTTGTAAAAATATATATAAAATGGAGTAATACTTAACCATAAAGAATGATAAATTTGAGTCATGTATACTCAAGTAGGTATACTTGAGGACATACTCATAAGTGAAATAAATAGTATGCATCTATACTGTATCTTTTCTTTAGTATGAAAAACTGAAGGTATAAATGAATGCCAAAATGTATGATAGGTAATGTGAAATAGGAAGAAAACGTGCAAAAGGAAAGCATGGGTAGAAGAAAGCAAAGAAGGGAAAGAAAACTTTTGATAATAAAAAAAGCAAAGCTTTTATATAGGGTGTAGGGATTATAGGGAAGGCAATGGGAAATTAGGGAATGGATTATAGGGAATGGGAAAAAATGAGAATCAAAATGTGTCATATACTGGTACAAACTCTCAATGTTGAATGTGATCATGATGTATGTATAAAATGTATCAGTAAAGTCAGTTTACAATAAGGCCAGGCTAAGGGAAGACAGGGCAGCTCAGAGGAAGGTACGGCAGGTGACTGAGGTGGCTTGGAATCCATTGACCTGAATCTTGAGCAGCTTGCTGAGTGTTTCTTTTGTGAGGATTCTTTGTGCTTTACCTCAAAGAATCAAATTTTAATGATGAGGAACTAGGCTTTTTAAATTGCTGATAAGCTAGTTTTCCCTCCTTCTAGGACTTTACATTTCTGTGGTTAAATTCCCTGCTGTTGATAGGGCCATATTCCTAGTCTTGAAAGACCTTTTTCATCTGTAAGAAAAAACAGTTGAAGCTGTAGGGGTAACTACTACTTACTAGCTGTGATCTTACTGAAGTTGTGAGTTTGGACCTTAATCTGGAGGATAAGAACCTTTCTGTTTCATATCCCTTGCCCGATGGGAGAGTTGGAATGATTAAGTGAAATCCTGGGTTTAGAGTCCTTGGCATGGTGCCCACCAGTACCAATGATATTACCTGCTGATGGCTATTTTTCCGGTTCTTAACATGTATTTGTCTTCTCTAATAATCTTAAGTCAGAATTGATACACTGTCTTCTCAGTTTTCTCCAGACTATGGATTTTTCTTGAATTTCATGGAGAAGGGGCCAAAACCAAAAATCTGAAATTCCTCCAGGTTACTTATAGAGATCTTTGGGACAGTATTAGTTATTTTCCTCTTACTGGGACCAACAGTTGACACACCAAACTTAAAGAAGGATTTATTTTGGCTCATTGTTTCATAGGGTTTGCTCTACGGTCAGCTGTTCCAAGAAATAACAAGGTATCAGAGCCTGGCAGGGAAAAGCTGCTCACCTCATGGCAGCCAGGAAGGAGGGAGGGAAGGAGGAGCAGAGGACCAGAGCACCCACCCCAGTGACCTACCTGTTCTCACCAGGCCCTCCTTCCTAAGACATTCGTTTGTGAGCTCTTCCGTGGACTAATCCTTTGTTGAGTACAGGACCTCTGTGATCCACTTATCTTCTGAATACATAGAGCTTCTGAGGCCATAATAAATTTAAACTGTACTGGAGACACTGATCTAGTTTTGGGTATTACGGAGTTACATGTTTTCGAGAGCCACCTTACAAGTGCCTGAGAGAGTAGTGGGCTTTGTCAAGCAGTAGCTTCTATGTCCTGCACAAAACAGCCATTCACGCAAGAGCAGCTGCCTACACCAGCTCCTGGTACAGGGCACCCAGAGCTTTAGCTCCATTGGCTGGGTCAGAGGTCCCTGGCCTCTTCTGTCTTTGGTTACTGTTATGTAGAGCAGAGGTTCTACACTGTGGCTCAGAAACCAGCTGCAGCCTGTGGGGATGGGTGTGACTGGCAGATCTGGAGGTTTGTCCCACATCCTCCTGAACACCAAAGGTGGGTCCACAGCCTGGGCTGCATTCAATCCTCTCGGAGGCCCTCATGTGTGCACAAGTTTGCACAAAGTTTAGAAAGTGCTCTTGGCCTTGGCTGGCCTCTGAGTCACCTGGAAAGCTGGTGTTTGGCTTCTAGTTGTGGAGTTTCTCATTTTCTTCAAATTTTCATTTTTGTCGGTACATATTTGTAGTACATAGTGACTCTATTCATCACAGGCAGTTGGTACATGCATATAACAGATCGTAATTGTTTTTCCACCCCTCCTCCTTTTCTCCTTTCTCCCTCCATCTGTTGGTCCCCTCCCCCACTGCAAGACAACCATCTCCCAGTTTCTCACTGAGTCTACTTAGGGTGCAGCCTGACCTTTAGCACATCTGGCAGCTCCACAGAGAACTTCTACATCTAATTACATAGAGGACTGCTGCCCCAGGATGCCAGCTGAAACACGGTCATGCTTACTGAGCTTAGGTGGGCAGGTGAGGGGAGGGAGATGTGGAGATTTATAGGGGTTCTGGGTGACCCCACTTCTGTGTGGAGAATGTGACCTTCCACGGCCATACTCAAGGAGTGTCTTCGAATGAGCTTCTTTGGACCAGGTACATGTTCACTCAGTGTGATTTGCTTTAAAGGTTGCTTTTAATGCTGCATTTGTGCAGCAAATGTCGGCACTCATATAACACCAATATTAACTCCTAAATCCTCGGAGGCCTTTACCATATGCCACCTGGCAGGCATTATTGTAATCATCTCATTATTTTCCTCACTAATGAAGGACTAGCATGGCATTGGTAATTGAAAAGCACAGATCATTTAAAAATCATTCAGGCTAGTGCCAGTCCTACTTTCCCAACCAGGAAGCACTCGAGTGGAGAAAATGTTGACAGATTACAGCTTCCTGTGGAGGTGCTAGAATGTATTATTTCAGTTAGAAGTTTGAGCGGGAGAATAAGTGAGAGACTTCTAAATTATAATTCTGTTTTCAGGGTGAAGAAATTTGTTTTATGGATGAGAGATCTAAACACAAAGCTGATGAACAGCAAGTGAACTTAATTTTTTTTTTTTTTTTTTTGGTTTTTTGAGACAGGGTCTCACTTTGTAGTTCAGGCTGGCCCCAAGCTCAGCCTCAAACTCGTACTGGGATTGCAGGCGTGAGCCACCACGCCCGGCACTGTGGTATGTAGTACTGGTTGCTGCTGGGGTGAGTCTCCACGCCCAGTATGGTATGTGGTTACCAGGGATCAAACCCGGGTCCTTGCTCTTGCAAGACAGGCGCCGGAACCACTGAGCTAAATCCCCGGCCCTGAACTTAATATTTTAGCCAGTGGGTTAAAGCAGAATGGAATGGGTGCCAGGTGGGATTCAGGGAACTTGTGGACTAGGGTTCTGGATTTGCTTGTGATGTTACCTGTGTGACTTGTGACACATCATTTTATCTTCCAGTGGATCCCAACATAGGGTTGCCAACCACAAGAACCTCACCACCTGGGGACAGGTAGAGATGCCAATTTGTGGGCCCCATGGAAACCAAGCAGAGATTCTGGGGGTGGCTGCTGGCCATTGTTGTTTTCCTGCACCCTCCCCAGGAAGTGGATGCCCAGGAATATCTTGAGCACCCCTCCTCACCAGAAGCATGGTTTCCTCATCTATGAAATAAGGGGTTGAAATCCACCCCTCTCTTGGCTTTGGTGTATGGCCCAGAACAGGCATAGAGATTTTCTGCTTTAGAGCTTAAAACCTTCTTCTCTGAATGGGGGAGATAATTCAGCCTAAAAAATAAAACTGGCTTGTGGGTAACAGAGAGAAACTGATTCCCAGGACCTAGATAACAATCCGCACATGGCATGCATGCCATAAAATAATTCGTGGTGTCACCAGCTGGTGAGTGCCATATTCCTCAAGTGACCGACTTTGGTGCTTTGGAAAGAGACAACCATTCCTTTTTCTCTAGGGGCTGAGAACTGTCTGCCATGATTCACAGAGCAGCACTTCTGTGGGAACTAACAAATGACGTTTCAGAAGGATGTACAGAGGTACACGGGCTTTGCAATAAAACAAGGGAGATTTCAAGCCATTTATCAAAGTTCTTGCAGCTCCCATTTTCAGATAGGTAGAAAAAAAATAACATGGAACAAGAAAAGAAAATAAATCTGTACTCAGAGCGTCTCATAAGTAAGAAAGGTAGGGAAGCTCTTGGCCTTGCTGGATTCTCGGGGTATTTTTGTCACAGTATAGAGAGCACACACTTTGGCCTGTAGTTCATTTCTTTTTCCCAATATCAAAAATTCATGGCTGTAAAATTATTTCACTTGCTTTTGAAATCAAGAAAAATAAACAATGCTTTCAACAAAAGAGAGACCAAGACAGTGATACCGGAAGTTGAAAGGGTATAGAAACCGAAAGAGGGAGAGAAGAAGGTAGGGGAGTGAGAGAGAAAGGAGAGGGAAAAAGGGAGGCGCAGAGTGAAACAGAGACAGGCACAGTTTACTCCTAACTACAACTTTTTTCCATCTAAAATATAATTATGCCTCTTAATTTCGAGCAAATCATTGAAAATCAAAAGCAATTTTCTAATTGGCTTTTGTTTAGCAAGAACCTATTTGTTGGAGACAATTAGCACATGGTTCATTGAATGTAAGAGAGACTTCAGGCTGTTATGATGTCTGGGAAGGGTAGAGAAATTATAGCTTTTATTAAAGAGAATGGATGACAGGCCTATTCTGCCTGAGGGAGTAATATTGATTGGGGACTGACAATTGGGAGCCCACACTGGATGTCTTTGTAAAATCTGCTGCAGTTCAGTCAGTCAGTGAACACTACAGACTTTAGTCTCCAAACCTAGACTGTGAATTCCCTTATTACTGGCTCTAAAACACTGGGGAAGGTGCTCAAACCCTCAGTGCCTCAGTTTCCCTTTTGTCAAGGAAGATAATGGTAGCGTTGCCCTGGTGAGGTTTTTATGAGGATTAAGAGCTTGTGTATTTGTAAGACTTGGCACAATGCGTGCAACATAGTACCTGGTATCTCAATAGGGTGATTTGCTACTGAGCTATCTGATTCCTTAAAAGAACTTTTAATGATAAACTGTAGACTATCCCTACCTTCTGTATCCACAGATTCCTCACCTACAGATTTAATCTACTGTGGACTGAAAAATTTTAAATATACTTCATATTTATTGATCATGTGTAGACTTTTTGCTTGTTATTCTTCCTAGACGGTGCAGCATGACAGCTGCCTCTGCAATGTGCACATGGTATTACGCATTGTCACTTATCTAGAGATGACTTAGTACACAGAGCATCTACCCAGGCCAAGTGCAAAGACTGCTCCACTCTAAAGAAGGGACTTAACAGCATCCTAAGACTTGGTACCAATAGACCATCCTGGAGCCATTTCCACTTGGTAGCCAGGTTACAATTGTTGTCTTATTATATTTATCTGTCAGGATTGTTTGAAAGCTACAATGCCATGTTTGACATATGTGCCTGAGGAAGAGTGTGATTGATTGATTGAAGAAGGCTTCGAGGGGATTTCGGTGACAAACTTCAAATAGACCTGGTGATTCTTGAGTCGTGAGGATCTCCTCCCTGGTCAGCTCCACCCATACTTGATTTTAAAGGCCTGGGATGGAATTAGATTTTGAACACTTCATTTCTTTACTTGATTTTCTTTTTCATGTATTTATTTTTGGACTAGAACTAGTTTTTCCTTTCGATCTCTCTGTGGGCTGACTCAGGTTGCACTGTGGCTGATATAAATGAATGTACATGTTCGCCAAATATTAAACTTCTCTGGTCACATAAAATCTAAATGCAAGCTGTGCTAAAATAAGTGCATTCCGTTGTGAAGCCAAAGGGGAACAAAAGGTTGGTGAGATGCATTTTCCAAAGAAGACATCACTTGCTCAGCCAGTGCCAGGTGTGAGTGAGGTGCTTCAGGCAGGTGCCTCATGTGTCTCTTACTTCTTCATCAGTAAAATGGGGATATTAGCAGTGATCCATGCCTGATCAGGACATTAGGACATTTAATATGTGTAAAGTACAAAATAGTGCTAGTACCCAGCAGGACCTCAAATAGCAAACTTTAGTGTTACTTACTTTTATTCAATTTTACTTTTACTTACTTTTATACAATTTAGGTATAAAAGAGAATTTTCACTATTCTTAGTTAACTAAAATAGAAAATCCAGTTACTTTTTAGATTAAATATCATGTTCTTTATTGCTAGTATTTTATTTTCCCTTTTACCCACTGATGAATGTGAGTTGGACCTGTTTCCTCCCATAAGTATCGCAGTGAGACTGACCTGCATTTGACACAGGGGATAGTTCTCATTCCTTGTTATGTTTAGATTTATTTTATGGGATATATCTTTATTACTGGTCGTAGTACTTTGGCATCTTACAAACTTTCCAACATTTTAACAAATGAATTGGGATAAATGTCAAAATAAAATATTGAGTTATTGCAGAGACACAGGACTTGGACAGATGTGACAAAGAGGGATATTCTGGAACCCAGAGCTGTGACACTTTGATAGCATAGTCTTTCATGATTAACAAGTTATTTATTAGTCCATAAACACAGTTTCACATTAATGTGGGAAAGATAGTTCAGATGTACTCTTGAATAATGTAGAAAGACATGGGTGGTTTGAACCCTGGAAAAGTTAATGAAAAGGTCTTCTTGCACCAGAATAAGGGAGGAAAAAAATTACTGTTAGCCAAAATTTCCCTAATGAGCCAGAGATGCAGGGTATTTATTAAAAAATATTCTGAATCAAAATGAAACTGTGTCATTTCATGTAATTATCTGAATTGTGAAGTAAAAGCAGTTTTCTTTAATACTCAGAACATTTATCTATTTAAAAATAGTTTTTCCTAACAGATAAACATGTGTGGTTTTTATCTCGTGTAAGAGGTTGGTTTGAAATATGTATACATTGTGCGGTAGTTAAATCTAGCTAATTAACTGTATTACTCCATTGAGTGCCTATTTTGTTGCAGCACAAGATACCTGTTGTCCTAGCTTTCTATTCAGTGTTGTACTCTAAGTATCAGCCAGAGGTATTCAACAACAGGAAAAAAAAAATCAAAGTTATACAAATTAGGATGAAGGAAGTCAACTTGTCCCTGTTTGAAGATGATTTGATTTTATGTATAGAATACTAACAGCTTTGTCGAAACACTGGTCGAGGAGTACTAAAATGAGTTTAGTAATGTTAAAAGATACAAAACCAACATGCAAAAAATCAGTAGCATTTGCATACAGCAACAACAATTTGCCTTTAACTTTCTTTTCATCTGTTTGACATGAAAAGAAAATCAAACATACCTTTCCTTTAATCATTCATCATTTAGATTTGCATTTTCAAGGTAGCTCTTGGTGCCCAATTTTGGAAATGAGTGGTGGAGTGGGGCCTGCTGTGTGGGGTGCAGTGGATGATCTCAACCACTTCTGCCCAGCTTGCTCCCAGTTAGATGCGTGTCACATAGTCCCTTGTGCCGTGTTTGGGAGCTGGGGTGGCAGCTGTGCCCCTGGTAGCAGGGAGACGTCAGGAGCCCTTGGGCATCTGCATTGTGCCCACTGTCTTTCCTTACAGGTGGCAGGTGGTGTAACCTGCCAAAGTTCTCAACCTTCATTAATAGGCAGGACCATAATTTTCACCTCACACATAAGGGGTGAGGAAGGTAAAGGAAAGATAGATATCCTGGAGTCCTTGTCAGAGAAAAATGGCAAAGTGTCTGCCCTAATCTCTCTAGCTAGATGCTGTCAGCTTCGTTTCACGAGACACCAAAAATATAATTTCTCTGTTATTTTCGGAGTCTTGCAAGGAGACAGGTCTAAGAATTATTCTACTTTACTCATCTTTCCTGGGCCTCCAAGCCCAGTATTAAACCTTATTTTGCTGAACTCAAGGGGTGAAAGATGTCCCTCTCCCAGTCCTAATGGTTTCCATGGAGACAGAAAGGGTCATCAGATTTGGTTATTTGGAGTCTGCCTGTGGTTCTTCCATCTGAGGAGGAAACCAGCTCCCTGGGGATGGGTGAAATCTGTTGAAGAACTAACCTCACGGAACCTTTTGTTTTTACCTCAGAATCATGTCAACCCCGCCATGGACTTCACCCAGACCCCTCCTGGAATGCTGGCTCTGGACAACATGCTGTATTTTGCCAAGCACCACCAGGACGCCTACATCCGGGTAAGCATGCAGACCCCTTCACAACCTTACACTTCCTCCTGCATTCCAATTACAGAGGGTTGACCACTAGACAAATAACCCAGTATTTCAGCATTCATTGCTCAGTAAACTAAATTATTAAAATTAAATGACATCGATCTGGGTGACTAAGGGTTTATCTTTTTCTTTTTTTTTCACATGATGGCATTTTTAAAAATAAGATCAAGGCTTGAAAAGCACTTATATAATTCAATACTGAACTATAAGAAAGACTTGAATGACAGAGAACAGAAATGAACTATTTTATGAAGACTCTCCCTGACTCAGTAGAGGGGACCTCTTCAGTCTATTTCTAAAGGTAGAAAGAGGCTCTCGCTGGCTTGCATTGCTTCTCTTCAGTTTCACACTGCAGATTCAGTGAGATAAATAAAAAGAAAGGAAAAAGGGAGCTGGGGGGAGGCAGGGAAAGGCCTTCACGTGCTTCATAACAGACTAGTCAAGTGCGGTGCCTCAGGTCAGGTAGTTGGTGGAGAGAAGGGGGCTCTCTGTTTTCTCTGACACAGAAGAAGCCACCTACTGAACAGGCAGTGTCCTGGGGAGAGAACAACTCATGAGTGGAAGGAGTCAGAGGTGACAGTGAGGCACAAAGCTTTTCTGCGCACCCTGGCCACACAGTTGGAGCTGTGGCTCCTGATGGCCCCTCTCCTCTGTCCTCAGGGAGCAGAGGTCACAGGCACAGAGTGAGACAAGGCCCAGAACCAAGACTCAGATGGGAAGGAAGTGAGAAAGTGGAAAGGAAATCGGCAAGGAGATAAAGTGATGGCTGGTTCACAGTCACAAAGGGTGTTTGCTTTGTTTTGTTTTCTGCAGGCTGAGGGTCGACCTAGGGCCTTCCCAGTGTCTCACTGAGTCACCCCAGCTGGGCTCAAACTTTCAGCCTTTCTGCCTCAGCTTCCCAGGGTGCTGGAATTACAGACCTGCACCACCTCACCAAGCTGGAAATTATTTGACAAATAAATTAGCTAAAGCAGGAAGAGTAAACCGGAGGCAAAAATCAGTTGAGAGAATGTTCACTACTCTGACAGTGTCCGCTGGATTCTTAGGGCCACCAGCTTCCTGGGGTCCTGGGTTTGAGGTACAGCACTTCCTGTCCAGACATTTAAATATGGCCTCATCCTTTTGTCTGGGCCAGAGTTTCTTCTTCAATCGGGAGACATAATGGCTTTTACCTGAGCTGTATTCTCCAGGGTGTTTGGAAAGGTGTGTCATCTTTCTCTGGTTGTCACCCTGTGTAGTGGGAGCTATTGTCCCAAACCAGGGCTAGCCTGTGGGGTGAAAGGTTGGACCCCTGCACTGCCACTTTGAGGATGCTTTGCCTGGTCTTTGTGGTCTCTTTAGCCAATCTATTTCAAATTCATGTGATTTTTCTATATATGCAATTTTGGAAGCTTTGACTTCTTCTGAAATATTACTTGTAATCTGACTATAAAGAGGATCTTACTGTCATTTCTCTGAAAGATTTGGAATCATGTGCTTGGACAGAAATGTAGGCCTCCCTAAGACAATTGTTCTTTCAAGCAACTTTGATTTGACTTCTGTATCTGTATATTTGTTGCACAGATATTTTCTAGGAATGTAATCTCCTTTAATAGTAAGTAAATTAGTATTTTTGAGATACTGTGTAGTATGTACCCTTGGAGAATTGCATATATGAAAAGTAGAAGCCAAATAAAAACTGAATTTGCCATCGTCTCATGAATGTTTATAGACGAATATCCTCAAAATTAGGGCCTATTAGTGCTGAAGGTATTGTTAATTGCATAAGAAGCATATGTCCCATGAATGTAATTTAATGTTTTAAACATGTTTTCTCAAAACTGTTAAGTGAAATTAATACCATGGCAATTTGCAGGATGTGATAGAAAACTGAAAAAAACCTATGTATAAAGAATTCGGTTCACACGCACTTTGCTCTATTGGGTGAGATCCTACATCTCAGATGCCTTTACTGGCATCCCCTCCCCAGTGTGTTCCACATCCCATCTGACTTTGCGGCAGTGAGCCTTAGATGGACAGTTATTTACACGAATGCCTGCCATTGGTGATTTACAGGAAGTTGGGGCTTTGTTCTCAGTGACATTGTGCCAGGGAATAGGGCAAGAAAAGAGTGATCACAGATGCTCCTTACATTTTATTAATGAGCTGTTTGGTTTCCTTCAAAACATGAAGAAAAAAGTATAAAGAGGAGTTTTACATTTTGATAAAAATCTGTATCTTAAAATCTTCCATAAAGATGTACTCTTTCATTTGCTATTTGTAGCTTTCATTTGATAAATGCTTATCACTACCTGAATCTGGTTTCACTGTTCCTTTTCTTTGTCAGTCAGAATTATGGTTCAGATTTTTGAAAAAGCAATTGTAACACATGTACATTCATGCACATGCGCACACACACACATACACACATGGCTGCACCAATATTCCTTTGCCGTTGACTTCCTCCATCCCCAGATGTCACATCCCTTGGCCACTCCAGCTGAGTGCCATCTTCTCCTGTGTTCTCACTCATCTGCCACTCCACTGTCAAGCTTCTGCCCCTCACTTGACAGAGCCCTGCTGCCAAGTGCCAGGCTTTGCACGTACCTCTGCCTCTGTTGACCTGGCAGCATTTCCAGCGGCTGCCCTCTCTTCTTTCCCACGGCCAGGGCTATCTTGGCTCTCAGCCTGCCCATTACTTGCACTCCCTTGTGGCTTTCTCATGCTCTGCATGCCTCGGGGATGCACATGGCCCGGGACTCTGGCTGTGGACCTTGTTGAGACGTTTTCATGGACAAGGATCTGGGTGGCTGGTACAGTGTCTGTGAGTCCTGCCATTGAGGAATTTATGTCCAAGATGGAAAGGGAGGGTGTGTTAGTTACTTCTCTCTTGATGCTGAGACAAAAATACTAGACACATAAAGTGAAAGGGAAAAGGGTTTATATGGTTCATAGTTTGTAGGGGTTTCAGTCCATGCTTGGCTGGCTCCAAGAGATAGCATCACAGAGGAGAAACATCATGGTGCACACAAGGTAGCAGAGCTAACAAGGGACCTTCCCCAAGTCTTTTTGCCTCTTTTATTCTGTCCATACTACTGGGATTACTGGAGAGTACTCTAGTGAAGGGGATCGTGCTGGGGGGATCTGACAGCGGGTGCTATTGGGTGCTCTGTGCAGAGGGCTAACTAGCAAACTGCGAATGGGAATGTGACCACAGTCTGAGAGACCAGTGTTTCTTATGGGCATGTGAAGCCATGTTACAGTGTTTGATTGGAGCTCAAAGCATTGAGAATTTCTGGGGTTTTAGGTAAAGGTGATAATCAGTTTTAGAAAAATCACTCATTAGAAGACTGGCCTGAGAAATAAAAACTAGAAGCTAAAATAAATTAGGAAATAGTGGAGACATGATGATCACTTCATAGGGCAGTAGGCTTGGAAAGGGGAGAAGCACTGAGGTTGGGCTCCAAAGAACTAAACTGGGTCCAAGAGAGAAAGAGAGTTCTAGTGGGCTGGTTTTGGGGTCAAAGGTGAAGTAGCACAGGCCTGCAATGGCCAGTTCCTTGGGCACATCTGTGCTGGTGGTAGCCCTGGGTTGCAGGCCGTGCTACATGGGCAGCGGAACCCAGGACCTGACTGTATATTCCACCCCTCACACATCCACATCCTCTGTCTGTTTGTCTTCCACTCCACCTGTGAGGCTGATCTTTCCAAACACAGTTCAAAGTGCTCCAGGGATCATCGTGGGCCACAGCCCTCGCTGTGACTTCATCTCTCACTGCCCACCACCTTCTTTCCTCTGTCTTTGGCATTGCCATGAATCTTTCGTCCGCACAGGCTGACGCTTACTGTTGATCTTTGTTGTCACTCTTCCTTGGGCTCATATTCAACTCCCACACCATCACCTGAAAAGAAGCTTCAAGGTACAGCCTTGGTTCCTGGCCCTGTCCTGGAGCTGCTATATCAGTTGTCTGCATCCTGCACACGCTTGCAATTCAGCTTCTAGATAATCTTCTCTAGCTTTAAATACATGTATCTTCTGTCTTCACTAATGCATTCTGAACTGGGAGCAAGCACCAAAGTACCCTTACATTCCCTGCCCCTGCCATGCAGCGTCTCACACGGTGATCTTCTGTCAACTCTTGTTAATTAAGCAAGGAAAGAGGAGTTTTAGTTTTATTTAAATGCTCCCCTCCCTCTCTCTGGATTATGACAGAATCTTGCCCTGTGACAGGTGCACTCATGCCATGTGAGTACAGTTTGGTATCTTACATAATATTTGAATACGCTTTTGTAGCTGTGTACTAATGAAAGCCACAGATGTACTTGAACTACCCCACACTTGGACAGGTGTGGACTTGAGGAGAAATAGAAAATCGGAGCATCCCCACAGTGTGAGGAGTAAAATCTGGAGGCATTACGTGATTTCAGACTTTTGAGTCTTATTTACTCTGGGCCTCATTACTCTTCTTTTCAGAGATAGTTCCCTCTGTGCCCTCCCACCCAGGGAGCCGTGCTAGGCCCTCTCTGAAGGCTACATGTGGAAGGTGGCCCTTGACTTATTCCTGATTCTGCCGTCAGCATTCAGGGACCACACGAAAGGAGAGAGATGAGGGTGTTCCGTATTTTGTTCTTGTTTTTTTATCCTCTTCTCTGCAATAACATTTTTTGGTGTCTTGGAAGCAAGAAGCTTGATGAGTTAGTCCATCGGAAAGAAAATCTTTGGACATAGAAGCTATGCTTATGCTGTATTTAACTTTTCACGGGTTGATACCGAGAAACCCAAATGACATAGTTTCTTTTTGGCTCTGGGGTTGTGTTGACCCTTGTGGAAGCACAGAACCAAGAACAGAGCAGAAAGAAATGGCAGAGAAAGCAGAGCCAGGACTGAGGTAGAGCAGGGAAAATCAGTACTTCACAGAAGTGCTGCAGCAGCTTCAAGATGAGCTAATACTTCATGCTAATATTTGACTTCCCATTTGATTAGAGAAAATGAACTCCACAGCAAGTTAGTCAGCACAGGAGACATGTTAGATAGCTCTGCCTTCTGGAAGCCTGTGGGAGACAGGCTTTGCTGCTACCATTTCACAGGTTCAGGAGTTGACACTGAGAGAGACACAGGTATTCATTGCATCACAGAAATAGTTTTGCCTGGGTACAATTTGAGCTTGAGTCTTGCAGAGTAAACCTCAGGCTATCTTCTGTTGTAGAACCTCTTGTCCTTGGACTCCGATTATGATGGAGACAACAGTGCTGACCCTCTTGACCTGAAAGGAAAGGGACAGAGTCCAAAAATGACCAGAAGATGTGGGAAGTCAGTAGGGTCATCAGACCATCAGTTGTGGTCATTTATGACCACCTTCCATCTAGCCTAGTCTGGAAGCTGCCTTTCAAATCAAGAGGGTACACGCTTTTTCCCTTTTCAAATAAGCCATATATACAAAATAGGATTGTCTTTGCTAGATATGTTCTGTGGTTTCAGTCTAGTTACATGAGAAGTCACGTGCATGAGGGGTTCAGACCTCAGAAGCCTCTTTCAGGGATTTGGTTTCCCGTCAGCGCATTACTACCAGACAGAAGCATGCTATGCATTCATCTCACACCCTCAAATATCAGATAAACTTTTAATGTGCAGTGATAAAAACCAAGCACATCCAAAGGAGATGTTCCTATTACTGCTTGTATCTTTGTCAGAGGATTAAAAATAGTACGCAGAAAACAAAAGTAATCCATCTTTTCAGAAGCTAAAAAAGCATCTAACTAAGGAGGAAAAGCTCTTTTTGTCATTCCCAATCATTGATTTGTTGACTCATTAGGGAAATATTCTCAGACATCTTGGAAGCTGAGGTTCCTGGCACTGTTACGGTGGAAGGATGAAAGGTGGGGTCCACTTCTGCATGGCAGGAAGAAGAAATCAAGAGATGAGAGAAAAATGCTTATTTCTTTGATTTTTTAAAATAATTTGAGGAAATTCTTTGGTGATTTTTAGGTGTGACCTTTATCGAACACTGTCTTAGTTACTTTCTCATTCCTGAGACAAAATGCCCAACACCCAAAGGTGGTAAGCTAGGACACGTTTATTTTGGCTCACGGTTTGTAGAGCTTTTCGTTCCTAGGTGCCCTTCAGTCCAAGTGGGCTGATAAAGGGACCCGAAGAGGAGAAACAGTTCCCAGCATCAGAAGGCAGGAAGGCAGCAAAGCAGCAAAGTAGTTTGCCACAACAGCAGCCCTCTTCTGTCCCTTCATCCTGTCCAAGAGGGCAGCAGAGCCATTCTTGCTACAGCAGCCCCATAATGTAGGAACAACTTTTCATACAGTGCGATATCTTGGCTTACAGGGTGATAGTAGGAGAAGATAATGAATATCTTGAGAGGGGGAGTATAGAAATGCCTTTAAAGTAAGATTAATTCCAATGATTCCATGTGTTAATGAGTCAAGATATATACAAATTCCTGATGTTATGCCAAATCAGAGAAGAAATATTTGTAATATCTCAAGTAAATGAGGCCATGTAAAAAGATGGACATTTCTGCCTAAGAATGGATTGCTCAGGATTCTTTCACTATGGCATTTTTCCTCACAGATTAAAAATATAAAATAGATCTGAATTTAAAAACTATCTCCTCAAAAATACATAATTAAAAAATGACTTTTTTAGAAAGATTGAGAGAATGGTGAGTGGCGCCCTGTGATATTTAAGCTAAAGGAGTGTCCATTTGATTGGCATGGGACCCATATGAGAGACCGAGAGAACACACTTCTACGTATGGCTGTCTGGACCCTTCCTTTCTTCTGTTGTACTTCTTGGCCACCGTGAACTAACCAGTTTTTCTCCACCCTACCATCTGCCATGATGTTTCGGCGTTGGAACCGGCAGACCATGGGCTGAATCTTCTGAACCATCAGCCAAATAAGTTGTATTTCAAGTTGTCCGTGTCCAGTAGGGTGTTACAGTGGCAGAACACTGACTAATACAGACCCTAACTCACAGCAAGAACAGAGGAGTTCTGGTTCCTGAGGCAGAAACCTCCAGAAATGCCTCAGATGGTACATGTGAAAAAGACTGTCAGCTTGGGAGCAGTCACTGTCATTTGAAGACTTGATGTGCATTGTTTCTGATCCTTCAGAACCTCCAGATGTGGGAAGGTAAGGTCACCCAAGGGCCCTCATGAGTGTCTCACCAGCACCTCTCTGAGGCCAGCATGGTTCGTATTTCTGTTTTACACACAAGGATATGAACATGTCAAGAAGTTCAGTGGCTTGCACAAGATCACACAGTTAAAGAGGTGGGTGTTAGGGCTAAATTTTACATCCAGGTAGTCTGCTTCTATTGTCTGCATCTTGTCCTTTTGAAGGGCTAGGAGATTCAGCGGCAGGTCACAGCCACAGTTCCAGTGAATCCTACACATGTGTTTTGCCCCACAAGCTCAACCATTTTTGAAAGGCAGAAGAATTTGAATTTTCTCAGGGCAAGGCATAAGTTTCCCTCTTCATACTGGTCAGGTGCAGCAAAATATGTGACACCCTCAACTTAAAAGCAGAGAGTTTTATTCTGGCTCATGGTTTCACAGATTTCGATCTGTGGTCAGTTGGCTCCAAGACAAGAACATCACGGCAGAAGAATATGGAGGAGGAAACCAGCCCATACCATGGCACCCAGGAAGTAGAAAGCAGGGCAGAGCAGGAAAGGGATACCAGTCAAAGATATGTCAAAAACCTGCTTTCTCCAGCTAGGCCTTCCTTCTAATAGCCCAGTTAGCCAGTGAATTAGTGCTTTGATGAAAGTGGCGCCTCATAGTCCATTTAGTTCCTCAATTCCAGTCAGCTGACAGCCAACCATTCAACACAAGTGAGGCTTGAAGGGAACATTTTGGATGTTCCTTTCCTTGAACATTTTGTACAGCCATCATGCTCTCTAGTTAATCAGAAGCCCCAGACTCTTATAACACTCTGTCTAAGTGCATCTCGCATTCTAGTTATCTGCCTGGTACTGGAGGAGAGGACATGAGTTACTGGTCTTTGATACTGATGGTTTGTAGTCATTGGGAAAGTTCTGAGCCCATTGACACCATTTAGAAGGTCTCCAGAGAGTTGTAATCAGCTGGTTCCTTTGCCACTCTACAGTGTAGTAACAGATGGCAGCATATCTTCTGAGCTTTTTCCTTGCTTCTTTTAAGTTTCCAGAGACAAAGGGTTTCATCTTTAGCTGGATGCTTAGTCCCTTGCTGACAATGAAGGACTTTAACTCTGACCTCCTAAGGTTAAGGAAAAGACTTTTCTGGATTTCTCCTGTTAGGATTTTTAAAGGAAAAAGAACCCATTGATCTTACCGTGCATTCTCTGACTACTGTGAGCATTGCCAGCCTTCTGTTCCAGGTGTCACACCAGCGAGCGAATCCATCCCTCTCTGTCCACAGCCTGCACTGACAGAGGATAGGGACCAGGTACCCCACGTGCACCAAGATGGGTGCTGGCATAGGCAATGCTAAGTCTTCAAAGTAAATTAGGGAACTCTTAACATTTCAAGGGGGAAATTGGCAGTTTCCCAGGCGGCATAATTACAGGACAGTGTGTAATGTGCAATTAAACTTCACTATGAAGTGGATGATTGGAACAGGGCTTGGTGGTACATCATTTTTTTGTTCTCTTCGTACTGACAGATCTTCTCCTCCCCTTGTCCCCGAAACAGCTTCAGCAGCAACTGCCTCTAATTTTTTTTTTAAAAAATAAAATTATATGTTGCCAGTTAAACACACATTTTGGTGTAAAGGAAGCTTTTTTTCTTGGAATGACATTTTCTTTCTAGGTGATGTAGAGTGAAGATTCAGTTTAGAATAACAAGGACCCCACAGAATGGCCTTGCTGAGCTTTTCAAAATGACTCTTTGTCTAATAATTCATTTAAATAGTTTATTCCTGGCTTTTATTTGTATTCTTTCTTTGACTAAGGTCTACAGCTTGGAGGCTTGTTTTTATGTGCAATTTTTTTCCCCGTGTTTTAAAAAGAGCAGCATTAATTTCATTGATTGTGAATAACGGAGCTGTTACAGCCAAACAATCAGGACCCCTTGAGAGTGTGAATATATGTGATTAGATTTACTAATTGAGCTGGAAGGCACAGTTTCTGACTTCCAAAGCCAAGGATTTCACTGGAATGCTCTGGGCCTCAGGATGAGATCATTGTTAAAGCATGGATTTGGTTTTGTTTCAGAAGAGCTTCTCCTATGGGGGGTGGGGAGGCGCGGCCCTGAGTCCACACGTGCACGCGCCCATCACCAGGGTGCTCCAGGCTCAGCACAGGCCCGCTTCACCGGCTCAGGTACGGGACTCCACAGCTAAAATCTGAAGCATATCCAAAATCTGATCTTTGCAAGCTTTCTGGTACTCCCCCAGGCTGGGCATCAGGCTCAGAATTTTTCTCCTAGCTTTAACTGAAGAACCTTGTTATGTAAATTTCAAAACACAGTCGGAGGTGCTGAGAGCAAAGCTCACTGGGAGAGTGTGCTTAGCATGTGAAAAGCTCTTGGTTCATGAAGAATAAGTAAGGTTCACCAAAAATAAGTTAGTAAATACATGCTACGGTGGATTTCAAAACAGTGATGGAATGATTGAGTCAGATCAGGAAACATGGCTACATGTAACCCTGTATGTGGTTGACACTTTGGAAACCCAAGTTCTATGTGAATTATAGAGTTAAGAATGGTAGAAGGTTAACGTATGTATGACATTGTCCCTGGGGTACTAGCCAAACTTTAGCCAAGAGTAGCTGTGATCATCTCTTCAATTTTTTTTTTTTTTTTTTTTTTTTGCCCGGGACCTTTCAATTCATCTAGATCCTCCGCCCTTTTAAATTTTTTTTAAATTTTGATGCAAGATCTTACTAAATTGCCAAAATGCGAAGGCTGGGTTCGAACTTATGATCTTTCTGTGTCTGTCTCCCAGAGTGCTGGGATTACAGGCCTGCTCCCTCACGCCCAGGCGTTTGCTCTTGCATACAGTTAATATCTTCTTACTTCTTCAAAATGGTTCTCCAAATTATTCCACATTCCTATGCCACTTCCATGAACACTTCCTGGTTTCCTGTGTGCGGTGCTGTCACTGAGTGTGCATGGGCCTGTCCACACACGTGTGTCTCCTGGCTGCACAGAGCTGGCTCGGGTGGCTTCCTGTTCTGCAGGGGGCTGTGCGTATTCCTCTGGGAGGCCCAGGCTCCTCTTCTTGGTTTATCCAACCGTCAGACAGCTTTCAGGCTTCTTGCCTAGTTCATCAGTGGGCTTCATGTTTTAGAACTGTTTTAGGTGTATACAATATTTGTACAGAAAGTACAAAGAATTCCACATATGCCCCTCCCCCCTGCACCCCAATGTCCCCTATTAACGTCTTGGCTTACTGTGGAACATTCGTCACTACACACACTTGCTGTCATTGCTTATTGGTTCCAGGCACTTTCGTATTGATTCTTCAGAATTTTCTACATAGACAGTGATCTCATCTGTCTATAAATACAAGTTTATTTCTTCCTTTTAGTCTGTCTTTTGTTTTTTCACTTCCTGCATTGCCTGGAACTAGCAGTGAAATGTTAATTAAGAATAATGGGAAGGAAGAGTCAGGTTTTCACCTGTAAGTATGATGTTGGCTGTTTTGTTTTGTAGATCTTCCCTATGAAGCTGAGGAAGTGCCCTTTTAGTCTCAGTTTCCTTAGCGTTTTGATGTAAATGGATATTGAGTTTTGTAAAATATTTGTTTAATAGTTACTGATATTACTATGTTTTGAACTTGTTAACACAGTGGATGGCATCAATTGATTTTAAGTGTCGAAAAAGTCTGGAATTTTGGAATGAATCCATTAGGATAGTGCAGTTTTTTCATACATAGTTTCATTCTTTTTGACAGTGTTTTGTGGAGAATTTTTGCATCTGTGTTTAGAACTTTTGGTATCTAGTTTTCCTATCTTGTAGTGTTTTTGGGGAATTAATGGCCTCATACAATAAGTTAGGAAATGTCCTTCTATTTCTGTCCTCTGGAACAGATTAGGGAGAGTCCGTATGATTTTATTGCTTAGGTGTTTGGTAGGATTCACCAGTGAAACCATCTAGTCCTGATGTATTCTATTGAAGAGGTTATTCATTACTGATTTAGTCTTCTAATAAAGATGGGTCTATATCAGATAATCTCAATTGATAGCTTTCTCCTCATCTGAAATTAGATCATGTCTTCCAAGGACTCAGTCCATTTTCATCAGTCACCAGATTTGTGAACATAGTTATCCATGATATACCCACATTAAGTTGAAAGGGTCTGTAATATTGCCTCCTTTTTTCACATTTGATGCAAATAATTTGTCTTTTTTCTTTTTCTCTCCTTGGCGACCTGGTTAAGTGGTTGTCATTTTTATTCATTTTTGCAAAGAATCCACTTCATATTCTATTTTGTTTTTCAACTTTCAGTTTAATAGATTTCTACTTGTATTATTTCTTTCATTCTACTTATTTTGGGTTTCTTCTCCTTTTTTCTAATTTGCTTAAGTGGGAGCTTGGATTATTGTTTTTACTCCTCTCAATCACTGCTCAGATTCTTTACTCCATAGTTGTTTTGCTTCAGGAGTTAGGAATGGCTAAACTAGTCAGGAATTTCTATTAGCTATTTCGTGGCACTCAATATGAAGTGTCTTGAGAGGTCCTGTCAGTAACTCCAGAATCTCTGACTCAGAATTATTTTTCATTATATTAAAACCCAGTTAGGAATAAACTTCCATCATACGTCCTATTGTTGCTACTTTCAACATATATTCACTATCCTGCTCTTTCCTCACCTATACTACTACCACCACTTCCTAATTAGTTTTGTTTCTTCTCATCTCCCAGCCCCTTGCTTGATCCCAACCCAGTAGCCAGAATGTTAAAGAGTCTAGACTAATCATTGCAAAACTAGTCGATCCTGGTAGCCCCTCACTTACAGACCTCCAGGGGTTCCCAACTAACTGAGACCAAAACTCAGAGCCCTCGTGGTGGCCCTCAAGGCTCTGATCTTTTTTTCTGTGTCTCTGCTCCTCTCCCACTGAAGTTCAGAGGTGGAGATCTCATTGTATTAGTCAGTGTGAGCTGCCATGACAAATAACAAACTGGATGACCTACGCATCAGAAATTTGTTTCCTCATGATTGTAAAGGCCAAAAGTCCAAGATAAAATCACCAACAGGGCTAGGTTTTCCTGAGGTCTCTCTCCTTGGCCTGTATGGGACTGCTTTTTGTACCTCTTCACATGGCCATTCTCTGTACTTAGAGCCCTGCACCCTGTGTTTCTTGTAATAATAACATCAGTTGTTCTTCAACCCACTCTACTAGTCTCATCGTCCCTTAGTTGCTTCTTTGACGTTCTCATCCAGTACAGTTGTATGATGAGATGTTGAGGATTGTGAATCCAACATTCACATTGTGAATCCAACTCTGTACACAGTATTCTTTGTGACCTTGAACATCGCAAGTATGCTGTGGGTTCTGGGCATTCCACTTGCTTACTCTTCTGTGAGTTTGTCCCTGAGGAAGCATGTGACACTCCTCTCACAGCAGTCTTTCTCTACTCTCGAATACACAGTAGAAATGTCATTCTTTGCTCTTGGCCCACCATACATCCTTTGTTTTCTATCCAAGTTTAGTTTTATTTTTGCATGCTCTCTCTGTACTGTTTTGTGCATTTTCTGGTCACTGCTGCCAGCCTGGGAGTGCATGAGGGCGTGGAGCCTCTAATGTGTACATTAGGGCCCCAAACAATGGCAGATCCTGAGTCTAGTGAGTAACAAGACCTTGTTCTAGTGCTCTGTGTTCTGCCTTCTAGAAGGACTCATCCTAAGAAAGGAAGCCACAGAAATAGATTTCTATCTGGAACACACTATGTTTTCCGGCTCCAGTTGCCCTTCTGGCCTTTGTTCATCCTAGAATGGAAACCACATTAGCAGCTTTATTGTTATGTCCCAAAAATGGCCTTGCCCCAAATATGCTGATGCTTATATTTGCTTGGGTGAATCACTGCTGACTTTTATTTTTGAGTTGTATTCATGTGACCAGAATTGAGCCATTATTAGGCAACCTACCTACCAAATCAGAAGGCTTTCTCTATTGATTTTATAAAATTTTAGATAGTAATGTTCCCAAATGTCCCACTGTATTTTGTTAAAAATAGCTTCTGCCTTAGGAACTGAGCAGTACACCTGGTGCACAAGCAGTGTTTGACATTGTCAGATAATTTTATTTTTACAATGACCTTGATTCTGTCAGTTCTTTCCCAGTGGTAGTAAAACTTGAGATTTCAAAATTTGGTACATGTAAATCATAAATGGTAGATGACATTTTTTTGTATTTTCTAAAACAATTGGAATAATTTTTATAAAAGATATAGCAATAACAACTAACTTCCCTTTGCCTTGTTTATTCAACGCTGTGGTAGAGCAAGTATTCTCTTACTTGAAGGCTTTTTCAGATCTAAAATCCACCTTGCATCTTATGAAACTTTGGACTTGGACTTTTAAGCAATGTTGGGATTATTGACACGTTAGAGAAGGGATTTAGGCATTTTTAACTGTAGGCAAGATAGTTATATCATATTAGGAGGGACTACAATGTTATTGTGTTTATTTGGCAATTAAATATGGCTTGAAATTTGTCTGTCACATTGGCAAAGGGTAGAATGCACTGGCTAATCCCCATTATCAACATATATGATTTGAGAGACACCAGAGAAGTTAGTAAAGCAGCTTCTGAGTGTATCTTCTTGGGTCATGGGCCATGGCCTTAAGAAATCTATTTGGGACTGTTCCTCTCACTCCATTTCCCATAAGTCATTAGAGCACCCTTATTACCCACACATTTACGCTCTAATCCTTCTGCCTCAGAGCCAGCCAAGTGTGGACTGAACCCTTTAAGACTAAGAGCCAGCTAAAGCATTTCTTCTTTTAAGTTGTGTATGCCACATATTTTCCCTGAGTAACCAAATGCTGACCAGAATAAATGTGTAGCATTTGTCAATTTCTGTGGTGTAAATATGCCTGCCTTGGCTGATTTCTAGCTATCAAGTTTCTGTCTTGCAAAACTTGGTGAAAGGTACACATTTGCTGGTTAGTCTGTTTTAGCACAGGCTTATTCACATTGCCCCAGAGCTGTCATTGCTATGTGAATGTCTTCATTGCTCATCTTAGTAGTGGGATGGACTCTGGAGAACATTAGTTTCTGGGACTTGCTGTTTCCCCCCAGTGAGTTGTGCATCCAGTTCACATTGGCAGCCAGTCCTGGCATGAGGTGAGTGGCACCTCATCAGCAGTCCTGATGAGTCCTCTCAGGGCCATGCAGAGCTGTGGGAATCCTACTGTCAGAATGGCTGAAGCACTCACAAGAAGTGGTTCTGGGCAGGAAGAGGCTTCATGTCGTCCTAGGGCACCTGATTTTGGCAGAAAGGCATGGTAGGTGGGGAGGGGAGTAGTATAACTGTCAAGCTTCAGTGGATTTAGAAGTCTCTAGTTTCTCAGTGATGAAAGACTCTTCCCCCAAAGTCTACAGCTAAAGTCCTGCCCCAGGTGGTACTAGTGTGCACTTGTATCAAGGGGAAGGATTCTTGTGTAGCTGGCTCAAGGTCCTGGCTTGACAGGAGGCTTATAATGATGAGGATGATAGGGCGAGCTCCATGCATATTCCCCCTCACATCGGAGGACAGTGTCAAGGACACACAGATTTTCTTTACTCATCCTCCATCCAGATGAGCCAGTGAAATGATTTTATAGGAAACTCGCTCCCCTTGCTGTGAGCAGTGTGATGTGTGATGCATGTTTGTTAGGTGAGGGTTTGCCAGTCTATTTGAAGTGGCAAGCATGCTGAGATCTTTCAGCAGAACCTCACCACGTCTGGAAATGTTCTTTGTAAATCAGCATAAAAATTGCTATGTAAGGTTGAGTAAGTTCTGCTAAGATGCAGATGTGAGGAGCCTGGGCCAAAGGAGCCATTTCCCAGGGGAGGGGGCTGAGCTGAGAACCTGTGCAGCTAGAAACACAGCCAGCCAGCTGGGCTTTTTCTTTTTGGCATGGTAAAGCATGCTGGATTTGTATTTTTTAAAAAGAGAGTATTCTGAATTGAGGAAAAATGTGAATTCTTCTTGTACATAAATCTGTGCGATAATTGCTCTTATTAATATTTCAACTCTTGTGCTGTGTAGTGTGTGGGATGAGGGGGAGCCAAGACCAAGCAGCGTCTCTGTAGTAGCAACATGTCCTTCCTGGCCAGAGAAGGAGATAAGTTCACCCCAGAGGGCCATGCTGAGCTGTCAAGGTTGCTTCCTGGGGAAACCACACTTATGCTTTGCTTTGGCCTTCACCTGTCGTTTCCATCTGTCTCTTCAAAGATCTTCGTTCATTAAAGAGGAATGGAATGAGCTACCCCTGTTCATCTTGCTCTGAAGAAATCATTGACTCTCTTGCTTTCTACTTTGCACAGGCCACTGAGCATGTCCACACTGAAAGACAGGTCAGTTTCCAGGCAGGGAAGATGAGCTGCGAGTTCAGTGCTTGTTTCCAGCTGGAAGAGGAGATTGGGTGCAGAAAAGTGCTAACCAGTAGGCAGGGAGGGGAATTAGGAATTAGGACTTTCCCTCTCCACAGTTCTTCAGAGGTGCCCAGCTCTGAAGTCCCCTTTGCAGATAGGGTCATCCCCAGCCATACCCCTTGGTTTCCTAGCACCCCCTTTGAGGGGACCAGAGGGCGGAGTGGAGGCCACGTGTAGGGTGTGCAGGAGAGGACAGCTTTCACTATGGGGCTTGGCTCCCTGTTGTCCTATACATTCTCCTGCCATGTCTCATCCCCAACATTTACTGGGAGCATTTACAGCAAATGCTTGCCAAGTGTTTTCCATAAACACAAAACTAAGGACATTTTTCACACATCCCAGCATTCTGTAAATGTTTACTCCTTCTCAGTACACAAAGAAGGTTGAGCACACAGCCTCCCTAAATGAGCCATGAGCCTTTGAAATGTGGGCTTTGGCCCAGTGAGATTCTGCGTCCAAGTCTGTCCTTCCAAGTGGTGGTGTCCTGTGTGTGTGTGTGTGTGTGTGTGTGTGCGCGCGCGCGTGTCTGAGGCTCTTGCTGTTGACACCAGTGGTTTCCACATGAATTTTCTTCCACGGTGTGGATTCTGGGCATTACTGAGGGACTTCTGGGCCCTGAGCCCCCTGCATGGAGAACAGTGGGTTGGAAGTTCTGGGAGCCAGCCTGTACTCTCTGACAGTCCACAGGGAAATTAGACTGTGGGCCTGCAGTGGCAAATGATGGGGAGAGGGAAGATACCTTATTGTGACTAAGATGCATCTGCACTTACAGGAATAGTAACATGAAGTCTGGCGTTAAATAAAACCAGGCAAGGTGAGGTCCCCACGAAGGGTGGAAATGCTGACTCTGCAGCATGGCCAGCCCAGCACCGTGTCTTTTACTGTCCGCTTGCTCACTCTGTAACTGCTGTAGTAGTAAGTGCCCTTTGTATGCACCATTGTGCTGCAGAGTGGGGGCTCACAGGTGAGGAAGCCCCAGCTCCCAGTGTCCAGAGCCAGACCCCACCAGGAAAAGGAAGACGCACAGACATCACCACAGTCGGGGAAGAAAGTGAGAGCTGCTGTAAACGAGTCCTAGATACAAGACGGAAGGGTCAGAGAGGAGGGCTGACAAGGAAAACAGGCTGGTTCCCAGGGCTGGTGCGGGGGATGGTTGTCTTTCACTCAATTTCCATGGGAGAGACCCACCGTCCTGCCAGCCCCTGATAGCAGGGATCTGTCCCTCAGCAGAGGCAGCTAAGACTTGGGGTTCTTAACTGGGAACAAGATGAAGTGAGATGAATTGCATTTCAAAAGCTGGGTTTAATAGTGGGGGACAGATTTCCTTTCATATGTCTTTCGTGTTAAGCAAAACAACTCAGCGTCTAATTTCTTAATTAGGCTTGAACCCATAATTTTCCTGTTGTGGTTAACTTTGTGTGTGCAGAATCAGAAAAACCATTGTTTCCCGTGTGAGAGTATATCCCCTTGATGGTGAAGGCATGGTTTATCCAGAAGACAGTGATGTGGGATAGTTGTGTAGCCTTGCTGTTGCCTTCTAAGCCCATTTCCCCAGCGCGAGGCATCTGTTAGCCTGTGAGCCTTGAGAGAAAGTGGCCTGGGACCTGACCTGCTGGAATCTACTTCGCCACCAGCTCTCCGTGAAGGTGTGCGTTCAGCAAAGCCAGTTACATCCAAATAGGTTTCAGACAGTATTTGTGGAAGCTACCTGGTTTGAAGACTTGAGTAACTTTTAACATAGGGGTGACAATTTCTCGGTCTCAAACCAGGCTTGACAAGTGTCAGGTTTAATTTTCTATCCAGCAGTGACTGACATGCAACAGCAAACACATCTCGGTGTCTTTGTGTGCCAGTGAAAGAGAGAGGAGGCGTTTGCATTCAGTCACTGACGGTGAGCAGGTTGGAATTCTGCGCCATGGTCATGAGATTTATTGCCATTATTATCCATGATGCCAGGAGCTCCTTGCCTTCCTTTGGCATCATCTCCTGGTTGTTATTAATCTTTTTGTATCCTGTCACTCACTCAGGTTTGGAATGTTAGGACACCTCAGGAGAGAGGCTGGTGTTGGAATCTTCTCTCAAGACCCAACTTGGGGCTCCCCTTCTCCATGAAGCTTCTCCCGGCTCCCCATTTTCCCTCCCACCTCCAGCACTTTCATAAGGGAAGTGACGCTCACTTGTGAAGGAACGGGCAGGCATCACACCAGCACATCAGAGATCACTAGGAAGGAATTGCTGCCTGTCCGTTAGGCTTTCGAATAGGTGATAACCATTCACAACTGATGCATTTTCATAACACTAGCAATTTCCTCTGCAATCATAAGTGATTCAAAATCTTTGTCAGATGAACGAATCATCTGCAGTGGTGCTCTGTGGGGGTGCAAGAGTCCTGGTGCCAGAATTTACCAGATGGATCTGGTGAAACAGCGTGCCCTGTCTTGGGATGTTGAGGTAGGATGTGCAGCTTTAGCAATGCAGAGGCTTTTGTAGAAACCTAGGAGCTTGGTCCCTCCCTCACTGCCGAGCCATCAGTGCCTTAAGATCTCCACCTGATGAGTGGATCCTTTACAGGTGGACAGGGCTGGGGCAGCAAGGAAGGGTCAGATAAAGATGTGGGCTTTCAGAGCAAAGGTGAGGAAGCACATATGTCTGCCTGGAAGCAGTGGAAGGGTCTCCAGCGGAGGACCCCATTAGGTGTGATAAGGGCTTCATCTCCATGCCCGTCTCAGGGCTCGACTCTGTCCTTGGGCTTCCCGTAAGTTGTCATCCTGGGCCATTTCAGAGCCATGGTGACCTGGTCTGTTCAGCTTTTAATAGTAGGCAAGTGACAAAAGCCCTAAGGTTTGTTTTCCTCCTCTGAGAAATGTAACCGGCTTCAGGGGCTTGTGAGGCACACATGAGCTAAATACTTGCAAATGTAATCATTGCAGGTGGATCAGTCTTTTTTCTTTAAATTGAGATAAAATTCATATTTCACAAAATTAACTGAATTATTTCAATTACTGGTAATTCATACTGTTACACACCCTACTCTTACCTATTTCTAAGACATTATTGCAGTCACCTCCCCCTCTTCCTTCTCGCCAACTCCTGGCAACCCCAATCTTTGTTGTTCCTCAGGAACCTTAGGATCATTAATGATGTTTTTACAAATCACAGAAAAATCAACCAGATGTATTGTTTTTTTCATGTACTCTCATTGCATTGCATGTGTTTAAAAACCAAGAGGTTTGCCAATGGTGAGAACATGGAGGATAGATGCAAAAATCATTCATGCATTCATTCATTCATTCGAGGTGCTAAGGATTGAAGCCAAGACCTCATGGGTGTTGGGCAGGCTCTCTACTGACAGCCACCTCCCCTCCCCAATATGGAATACTTTCAGATTGATAAAGTATGATCCCGCATTGGCAGTGTGCACGTTACCTGAGACAGCGTTAGAAATGTAGATTTGTCGGTTCATCCCAGCAGGGCTAAAACTACATTGTCAGGATGAGTTCCAAACATCTCTGTTTTAATGAGCTTGCATAAGATTCTAACATAAGCACAGGTTAAAGTGAACAGACCTGCAGTCATGCCTACAAGTGCTGCCACATCTGTGCGCACACTTAGGCCAGGGACACACATCGTGGCTGGAGAGTGGGGTGATCTCTCGGGTTCTTGGAGGAGCAGTCTGCTGAGAGCAGCCCTGCTGCCTGCTGTCCTTGGAATCATCAGCAGAGCTGGCTTCTCGGCTTCCCTGGGTAAATTTGGGGTCACAGGCAAGCACAAACATTGCTGTCGCTGCTGGTTTTTAATCCCTTTCTCTCTCTCTACTCCCTGAGTTGCTGTTCAAAGGGAGCCCTGTCAGCCTAGCATGCCTGCGGTTGTTGGGTATGTTTTGTATGTCTGGCTTTTGTTGCACTATATCAAAGTGCAGGGACCATTTCTTTTTGGTTGATTAATGTTCAATTCGAGGTCTATTATGAACCTCCAGGCTTTAATTACTATACCATTACCCAGTCAATTCCTTGCCATTTTATATTTATGGCCTTTATTATGCCTCTGTATGTGCAATTGCCTAATTTTATTCTAGAAGCATTTCACCTCATTAGTTGGGTTTTATTCCATTCCTCTCATTTGTCCAGATTGTTATTTATCTTAGGTCCCTCTGTGTATTTTCTCCTCTTTTTTTTTTTTTTTGGCACCAATCTCTTATAAACTCCTTTTCTCCTTTTCCTGAGTTGCATTGTTCTTTGGCCCTTGGAAATAGCTCCTAAAGTTTTTGCAAACTGTGCTCTGGATATTCTTTGCCCTGAGATGAGTTACACTCAATACCCTTAACTTGTTTTCTGACCTTCCAAAGGTGACTGTCTGAAGCTTTGAGGGCTGGCTCTTTGGCCTTGAATGTATGTACCATGGACAGCTGCCTCACTCTGAATGACCAAGTAAGGCTTGGATGAGGCTGAGAGGTACTGCAGTCCCTTTTAAAAGAATTCTTTAAAAATAATTTTTTCAAATATGCATTTAAATGTTTTTCTAGCACTCCATTCTTTAAACTCTTGGAGTCCCTGAGCAAAACCTAGGGCCTGGTGTGCTGACTTGCTTATTTTTTTGAGTTCCACCCTGGATATAAAACTAAGGGAAGCTGCCCAGCCATCTATAAGTCTAACAAAGCTTTTCCAGAGATTCTGATGTGCCTGAAAGTTTGAGAACCACCACTCTGAAGAGATGTTGAAAGAACTTCAGGAAATCCATCGGAGTCAGAAGTAGTATTGATTCCACCTGAGACTTCCCTTTGCCAAAAAGCCATTAATAATCTGTGCAGCAGTTGTGTTTTGTTTTCTATTGAGTTTGTTTTCCAGCAGTGTTGCCCTACAGTTGTAAGAATTTTTCAGAAATGCGAATGATGTCACCGTGGAAGAAGAGCCTATGTAATTATTTTAACAGCTCCACTGGCAACCCTCTTTCTCCCAGTCTTTTGGGAATGCTGGTGATCTCCACCTTTTTTAAAATTTTATTTTCTGTTTATCTTTTCTGCCATCTTGGCAATGTCCCTAAAACTTCTTTTTCTTAGGATTATTTACTTGGAGGTCTCAGTTCCCTTCCATACAGATCAGCTACCCGTGGATCTGATTTGTTCTGTTCTGCGTTTCTGCTTGGCATACTTAATATAATTTTAATGTTCTTTCTTTCCTCATTTAAAATCATCATATTAGGCTTTGGAATGTTGGTTTAATTCCACAGATTTGTTGAAAACTCAGGGTAATCTTATGTGAAACACCCTGGAGGCAGCTCGGTGTTCTTGCCTTTGCTTGTCTTGGCTTTCTGGGGACCAGCCGTCATCTGCATTGGTGCCAGAGCAGAAGGGGAGATGACTGTCTCTTGTCTTGCCAAGTTGCTGAGCTGCCCAAGCTGTGGTTGAACTTGTGGTCTTACTGCCTCAGCTTTCCAGAGAGCCTGAGTTACAGATGAGCACTGCCATGCATGGCTTGGCTCTCTCTTTGACCTTGGCAGATGTTTAGGTCTGAGGATGTGACCTCATACCTCAGTTGCTAAAACTTTATTCTGGGTGTCTCTTGATTCTGGTACTAATATAGAAGGACTCATTGGTTAGAACCTATTGGATTAAAATGACATTAAAATGTCTCTCTGCTTTGTCGGGGACAGCTTTTCAGGCTGCCAAGGCTAAGAAAAGATCTGAAGACAGTTGTCCTGTTGCTCAGTGTCAGGGCTCTGTTGCACCATTCCTGGAAATGACTCGCCCTTTGGGTCATTGCTCAATTTCTGAGCTCCCTCCACCCTGCGTTCCCCTGAGAGGTTTCTGCGGGATCAACTCTGTGGGGCCTGCCCTGTGCGTTTGCAGCATGAATAGGTAAAGATAGCCCGTATCTCTCTAGCTGCCTTCTCATATCCCCAGAAGCCCATCTTCAGAGAGCCAGGGTCCCCACCATCATAATTTTCCACTGATAGCCAATAAACGTTCTGGGTGAAGTGTTAGCGGAAGGCCACACTCAAATGGGAAGAGGGAGGCCAACGAAGAGGTGCTACACAGGGAGTCTGTGAAGTCTGTTGTAGGCATGGTGCCTTCAGTATGTGGTTGGATGGTCGTGATTGCATTGTGCAGGGGCCTTACATCGCTTCTGCGAGTCGTATGGAGACATGATGCAGAGCCCTCCATGTTAGAGTTAGAGCCAGGCATTGTTGAACACCTCTGTATTTGTGGGGATGAACTACTGTCATCTCTCACCCTATCCTCAGTGGCCAGGGAAAAGACCGCTCTGCCTCCTCAGACCTTAGGCTGGAGTCAGAGCAACATGAAGATAATTCTAAGGAGAAGAGATGCCCCATGAACAGCAGGGACAGATGACACCGTCACTGTTCAAGATGGGCCACTGGGGCCACAGAAGTGACTGAACTAGTCCCCTCTGGAGAGAGCTTTGAAATCTAGTGGAAGAGAGTGGCTTGGGGAGAACAGCTTCATAAGAGAGGTGATCAAAAACACAGTGAATGTTGAACATTAAAAAATGCATCGCAGTAAAAGACAAATTGTTATTGATCCTCTAACATGCTGTCTGTCACTTGAGATACATTACCCCATTGTCCTGGCCACTTTCTGGAACAGTTCTGGAAGTGCTCTTCCATGAATATCTTCAGTTGTTTTCTCTTAGCTCCCTTGAGGTCCTGAATCCATTCAAAGCATTTACCTTTTGTCATTGTGATTTTGGGAACGAGCAGTATTCCAACAGTGCTTGATCGGGGAATGCGGTGGATAGTCACACCACGATGGTCTTATGAGCCTACCTTTCTACTGTGTGGTACTTGACAGCAACATTCAGTGTATTTTAATTGCACCCTGTGAGAACATTCACGGAAGAAGACTTCCAGTACTGCTTCAGAAAGTGGCAAGGAAAATGGAGTAAGTGTGTATGAAGCAAGGAGGAAGATTCCAGGGGGATTAATGGTAATGTGTCTTTTTCTGTAGTTTTTTTTTTTTAATGTAAACACCCACTATATATCTTACTCTGTCTTTGTATGCATTAGCAGTGTGAGGCTAAGAGAAATGGAGAGGACCAGGCTGGTCCTGGCAGCCCTGGAGAAGATAGATGCTTAAGGGTGGACTTGTGCTCAGTGCCTGATACTGAGCCAAACCATCGAGTTCCTGGTCTGCACAGGTGGAGCATGAAAAGAACCCACATTCTGGGGGGAGCCTGAGAAAAAATTCCTGTGCAGTCATCCCATGGCAGATTTGGAACTGTGCTGAAGAACTGACACTAATCCTTAAAGGATAAACTAGCTGCAAGAACTTGGGATTTAGCTCAGTGGTTCTGGCATCTGTCTGGCAAGCTCTAGGTCCCAAATTCAATTCCTAGTAACCACATACCACAGTGCCAGGCATAGTGGCTCACGCCTGTAATCCCAGCAGTTGGGAGGCAGAGGCAGAAGGATTGCTATGAGTTCGAGGCTGGCCTAGGCTACGTAGTAAGTTCAGGGCCAGCCTGAACTACAAACCGAGACCAAAGAGAAAGAGAACCTGGTATTGGTGCAAGGAGGGGCTGGGAGCTGTAGACCCATCTTGGTGGGATGGAGGAAATTGAGGAAAGTTCCTCTCCATCTCCTTAGCCATGAAATCTATTGAATTTCATGGCACTATGTATAAGAAGCTGATTTGTGAACTGTGAATGGGCAGGAAGAGATTTGTTAATGAAAAGTTGATAGAGAATATGTAAAAGCACTCTGTAAACTATAAAGCATCTCATAAAATAGGCTTAATGCTGCTGCACAGATATCCAGAATTTTCATTTTTCTAAAACAGACAAGTCATTACAATTTCTTTGGCTATCGGATGTCTTCTAAAATGAATGGTAACATTAGGATTTAGGACTTTACTCTTTGCAGTTTCTCTTCAAACTGAAGGGGAAGGGGAAATAAGGATAAAAGTATACCTTGATATTTTCATTTATCAAGTACTTTTTAAGCCAGCATGGCTAATACCAGAATGCTGAAATTGACTCTAGATGTATGAGTATGTTTTAAAAATAAACCAGCTGCTTTTCAGGTTAAGAATGATCCCTCCTTTGTGTAATATCTAATTAGTAATTTTCATAATCGTAGTCTTTTCCTAAGTATTCCTGTAAGAATATTCACCTTAAAACTTAGATAAATGACTTGAAATATTTGTGTCTACCTTGACTGCAGAAATAAGCCAGGAAGGAGGGTTTATTTTTCTTTGGGTAGGTAAATATGAGAAGATGGATAGTGCATTAAAATATAAAGAGAACGGTGTCTCCAAGTGGATTTACATATTGATTACTTAAATTACTACTTAATTTAGTGCCTGCTAATAAACTGTGGCTTGGAAATGCTTTGCGAACATTTATTGGCTGCAGTAATTCTACCTACAGTGTATGCGGATCACATCCTCATTAAATATTGATGCACTCATGAAATGTTAATAGAATGTTAATGTGAAATACAGCAGAATGTGCTCGCTGGGAGCTGGAGCCGAGGGCTGGCTGAAAACTACCTGTCTGCTGTCTTTTCTTTATGTCCTATCTTCTTGGTTTTTTTGGGTTTTTTCCCCCATTTTTTTTCCCCATCATCAAGAGAGCCACATTTGCTCCTTTAATCTGGCTGTCTCAGATACAAATTTTTTTTAAAAAGAAACAAGATTCACTGATGGTGGGAAGTAAGCTCTCCTCGGCTCCTGCTTTCCCTAACTACATTCCCAGTCAGGATCAGAAAGGGTTCCCTGAACAGGAAGGAGGGTGAGTCAGCCGGGGTCTGATGAGGGTCTTAGGGCATGAGGCCTCAAGGGCCCTGGCCATGGCTGATTACATGGCGACATGGAGGTAAAGCCAGTTGGTAAATGATGCCAGGTGCAGATTTAGTTGGTGCTTCCAGCCAGCTTTCTCCAAGAAAAACCAACCAAACCTAAAGACATATTAAGGAAACATTTTTGTCATAAACTCCAAGGATAGTGAAGGCTACATTCATGGTGACACTCAAGGCCATTGGGAGAGTTCTCCCACTCCTGGGATGCTCTGAAGACCACACAGACTGTGCCTTGCCTTGGGGAGAGCAGGCGAGCGTGTGGGCAGAGGCAGCTGGTAAACATGGAGTGTCCCTGAGTGGAAATGTGGATGAGTTGATGGTGTCTTTGCTGACTGAGGTCTGAGGTGGTACAAGACATCAAAAGGCAGGAGCAGGGGTGCACATGTATATTTCCTCCAGTGTCTCATCTTCTCATCACACTACCCCATGGCCTTATCTAATCCTGGTCAACTCCTAACACCACCCCCCACTTATAAAAATCATCCTGACAGTGAGTTTCCAGCCTCTTACAGCTCACAGTGGGGATTAGATTTCCACACATGAAGCTGTGGGGACACTCAGTCCCTTTCCAAACTGTGGGCGAAGGAGAAGCAGCAGTAAATCACAGTACAACGTCCTTGTAAATGCTACTGCGAGGGAAGTACTTGATCCATTTCCTGGAGAAGAGTTTTAGGCATAACTTCGGACAGGAATAAATTATTTCTTTTATGAAGTAAGCAGCTTCCTCTTCCGGGATTGATTCAAACTTGGTTGTTGTCTTCTGCTTTTATGTGGAGTGTTTCCTTTAGTTTTAAGAGGTGGGAGCAGCTCAAACTAGGTAGAAGGAAGAGGAGAGTTTCTTGGATGAATGAAGCACAAGGAGCGGGGAAGTAGCTGTGCTGCAGGAACAAATGAAGCCAAGACACAAATTTTCCTAAGGCCCTCAGCGCATCGTATGTTACCTTTTGCGTATTGGCTTGATTTTCATATTTTACAGGGCAACACGAGGGTAACTCCTCTGCTTATTCTTCACAAGCAGGTTAGTGTAGTTGGGCCAGATTTTCCTCTCTAGGAGATGTCTCAAAGAAGGACTCTGATTGGCCCAGGTTGTCTCAGGGAACGACTCTCATTGGTCTAGGTTGGATCACATATTCCTCAGTCCCCGTTCAGCCAGCTGACGCCAGGGGTGCTGTCCTGCAAAAATATGGAAATTTCTATTGGAACTCTGCAATTAAAATATGGGAGATGAAGTCACAGAAAGAGTTACTATTTGTCAGTAAGGAAAAATAGAGCTGGGAGGACAAGAGAGTAGCCCATCTCTTAGTAAAACATCTTTATTACCCAATTTTAAAAAACATGCTACAGATATACTTCTGTATAAATGGAAACCAACAGGCAAAATATCTACTTATAGCCCAGAGGGAGTTGGAGGTTCAGAAAACATGCCAAGTCGGGGTCCATTCTGCTCTGTATATGGTTTTATCCTAGCCCCAAGAATCCATGTTTGGGGCTCTGACATGGGTCTCCTGATTTCTCTACAGGACTGTAGCCAATATTCTTGCTGTTCTCAGCCATAGTATTCCTCTCTGACCTCTTCGCTTCTCCCTGACAGATTGTGCTTGAGAATAGTAGTCGAGAAGACAAGCATGAATGTCCCTTCGGCCGCAGCAGTATAGAGCTGACCAAAATGCTGTGTGAGATCCTGAAAGTGGGCGAGCTGCGTAAGTACACTTGTACCCACGTGGGTGTGAAGGTTGGTCGTCATCGTCCGGGCTGCCAGGGTCGAGCTCCCAAACTGCACAAAGATTTTGCCTGGATATCCCTCTGGTGGTATCATAGCTGAATTACAAATACTGTGAAAATGAGCATATATTACACCGGTCTTGTTGCTAGTTAGGAAAATAGTTTCTGGATTTCTTTTATAACTTCCAGTATGTTATGTGCTTTTCTTTCTTTCAAAGCAATTTTTCTCTAGAAAGAAAAATCAAATAGCTTAATGAAATTCACTTGCTCCCAGTGTTTGTATTGTTAGGAACACTTTCTCTAAAAAGTAAGGAATTATTGAAGAAATTTAGTGGCTGAAAGTGAAAAATGTGATCAGCCATCTGCTTATGACTCCTTTTTCATTTACATCATAAAATTTAGGAAGGGACATAGGGGGAAAGGAAGAGATGGTCATTGTCTTGCCTTTTGCGCATAATGGTATGAAAGTGAACATGAGTTAGCCTTTTCCGCTGTCACTGTCAGTCCTGATCTCCTGGAATTAGCTTCCTTCCCCTCCGTCCTGGCTCTGTGAAGACAACACAGGTGTAAATCTCCCCTCGTAGGTTTAATATCATGAGAGCAGAGAGGCCTGTTTATATCAGGAACATGTTGCGGTGTTCGTGTCATTGTGAAAGCATAAATATGCAGTCTCCTGCCTGGGAGCTAAAATGAATGGGCTGGAATGATTAATGGAAACAATCTGATGATTAAATTGGAAAAGGGAGCTATGTTTTATTAACATGTAGAACTGAGTACGGGTGCTGCTGAGATAAAATAGAAAATTTAGTACTGAGTGAAGAATATGCGAAGAGTTTCAGCCTGTTTGAGTGAGCAGGAGACAGTATGGAGGGCAGGTTGGGGAAAGAAGATGATATGGAAATGCCAGGGAAGCTCACTGCCTCTGAGTCCCACCAGGGAGTATTGGTGTGGCGCTCGTGGTGACCTCCCCTGGAGGGTTCTGTGTTCATCTTATCCCACGGCCTGCTCCTGCACGTTAAGACTTTGGTTTACGTAGATCTTTGGCATGAGTTCTCCATCTTGCTCCCTAATTAAATGAAGTCATTGACACTGCAGGCTGCAGTATGGCTTGCTGATTATCCACCTTGAAGATGTAAGCTCTAAATCAAACAAATCCTCTAGAAGTTCCCCATCTGATGACAACGACTGTGTGTTTATCTCGATTTCATGGGAGGAGTTGTTGAAAGTCACTTGCTAAAGTGCATTTCTAGACCATCAGTGATTTTTCAAGAGCTGAAGAACAGTGCCATATTCCTGGACTGGGATTTCCTAGTGCGTGTTGTGTTCCCCTCCTCCACCATCCTCCCTGACACATTCCAGCTGCTCACTTTCCCGTAAGGACAACAGGAGGAGTTCTTTGTGCTGTGACATGCATCCCCAGCTTCTTGCTCCCTACTTTGCCTACAGACATATGTCTATCATGCCACATAGTAACCTAGCAAAGAGATCACTGTGTGGGGCAGGGAGAATGCCAGGAGTGAGGACAGCTGCTCTGTCCCTCCCTCTTAAGACTGCGTGCTCCTGGATAAATTATCAGCTTTGCTGTGCTGTGGCAGCCACCTATTTTCCTGCTGCAGAATACCTAGAAATAACCAGGTAGTATTCAGGGCATTGAGAAGTAGTTTCATTTCCTGACTGCCCTTATAGAGAGAGCAGTGAGAAGGACTGTTTGGGAACAGTAAATATTCACTCTGGACTAGGGAATGGATTGGCTGGGAACACAGGACCAGAGTGTGGAAAGGCAGGGTCCGTGTAGCCCTCTTGTGGTGGGCTTTCTGCTCAGCGATGCCCACCTGAGATGGTAGGAGGCTAAGCACTCACTTCCCCTCTGAGAGTGTGTGCTCTTTGGGCTGGCTGGGTGGGTGCAGCTAGGGAGCAGTCTAACTCCTGCAGTGCAAGCAGTTGATCCGACCACTGAAGCCTTGGTAGTCAATCTGGGAAGCAGGGTAGAACCCCACACCTGGTGACAGTGACAGGGTGGAGATGAAGACAAATCCCTCACCAATTCCTAGAGGTGAGGTAGATTCCCCTCCTGTTCTATGGACAGTTCTAACCCCCACCTCCTGGTGGAGAGGAGGGCCTGACATTGTGCCCCGTCTCCTACAACCTCTGCTCAAGTGGTCTCAGCATGGAAGTTGGTCTTGGTCGAGTTTTTCTGCTTGTCCCAAAAGGTCTATTGAGCACTCAAGATGTGCTAGAGATTATGGCGGACACTGCAGGACACTACCCTTGAACTAGACTGGGTCCCTGTTCAGCAGGAACTTCTGAAAACCTCTCAGAATTCAAAGTAGAAGAACAAGCTGGAAATTGATACTTGTTTCCATCAGCTAAAATTCCTTGTGTTTTCAATAAGTACAGATTGTTATGGTTTGTGTCTGGATATCCCTGCGAAGTCTCATTCAGTCAGAGATTCCTGAGTTTGGTGTGTGAAATGCTGGGATTATGAGTGCGTGAATGGTTTACACTGTCCTCAACATGGTAGTTCAGATGGGATAAAAAGGGTAGAACGACATGGTTAAGGTCCCTTGTTGCTTTTTCTACCTTGTGGGCACACACCATGGACTATTTCTCCTCTGCGATGCCCCTCTGCCACGTGCCACCCTGCCTTGGAACCAGCTAATTATGGACTGAAACTTCTATAAACTGTGAGTCAAATAAATCCCTTCTCCTCTTAATTTTCAGTGTCAGGTATTTTGTCCCAGCAACAAGAGAGAAGTAAGTAAGACACATATTATCAGTCATAAGCATCATTTTCTCAGTGTTTTGATAGTTTCATATTTCACTTTCCAGTTTGACCTATTGCTTACCAGCATCTGTAAAGGCCATTCTGGCCATTTTTAAGGTTTATAAAAAAAACTATCATGTTTCTGAGGCCTGAATGCTGAAATGAGTTGTTTTCCATTCATAAAATATTAAAGGATTGCTCTATTCTGATTGAATGGTAGACATCAAATGATAAAACGCCCCATGGTAAGAGGAAAATTGCTTTTTTAATGGATTACTCTTTGCCCACTGCCATATTAAATGAGTTACTAATATGAAAAACAAATCTGAATCTGCCCTTATGGTGAAAGAAATATCTGTTTTTCTTCCCAAGAAAATTAGTTTCACACCCAAATCCATCTTCCTTTGATTTATGTGTATCTACTTTTCTCACCCCTAAGTTCACAGTTCTGAGCACTTCTCGGTTATGTGTTAATAACTGACCTTGAAAATCGTAGTCATTTTAGCTCTATAAGCAGAGGCTGAGACCAAAGAAGTACTCAATTAAAAATCTAATTGATTTGGTTCGGGAGAATAAAAGGGATGTTTATGAAAGTAGAAAGTTTTAATTTTCTTGGAATGGTTTCTTTATTTCAATTGTACATCTCTTGAGGAAATCTACTTCAGAAATACCAATTATATTTTGGTGTCAAAAGCAAACATACTAATGCTTGATTAAATTGCTGATACTAAATAATTATGTACTTTTTTTTTTAGATTGCTTTTTTTTTAAAGCACTATTTTCTGCTTTGCATTTATTGACTTTGCAAGAAGTAAATGTTATTTCTAATAATGTGGTCCCAAATAACGTCTATCTGAATTCACAGAACCCTTCATCAAGGGTATTTAGCTGAAGCCTGTACAACCCCATCAGGAGATTAGTGAGGTCAATACCGATCATTGTGAGCTCATGAAGGGCCGACTTGAGGTGGCCTGTGTGTTGCCTGAGGTCACTGTGCTCAGGCTAGTATTCAGGATGCTGGAGGAAGATCGCAATGCTGGAGAGGACTAGGAAGGTAGCATGGTGATATTTTAGCATCGCAATGGCTCATCTTTGAACGACACCTCAGTTTCTTGGTGGATGCCTTGATCATATGTCTCCTCTGCCCCTAAAATAAAGGTAATAGCTGCTGTCCATAGCAGGCAGGAGGTTAAATGAGATCAATGCTGCCTTAGTTGGAAGATGAGGAGCTTAGTGTTTTGTTTGTTTTATTTATTTTTGCAGGATTAATGAGATTGAGGATACAATCTCATTATCCAAGAGTAAACTGTTGGTTCAGTGGGATTGAGAGGGTTCCATTTAAGTGATAACAAGGACCCAGACCTGCTCCATTGTCCCTTGTTTTATTACTGAACATGTTGACTAAAATTTACTTTATGCATCCTTGCATATCTGTGGAACAAACTCAGTCATCAACTGTGGATGAAAACTATTTGAATAAAATTGCATGTATAATGATCATGTGTAATGCTTGTGATCATAGTCTCTAAAAAATAGTTTAACAACAATTTCCATAGTCTCTCCATTGGATTAGGTATTATAGAGACCTTTTACAGTAGAGAAAAATGTACAAGGGATATATGCAAATACTGTGCCACTTTGTAATAAGAGAGTTAAAATCCAAGGATTTTGAAATCCTCTAGGGATTCTGGAACCTATCTCCAGACACCGAGGAACGACTGTGTTCCTTTTAACTTGGTTTCTTTATAAGGCTTCCTTGAGAGTAAGGCATGTTTCCCTCTGTTTCAGTTTTAAAAATCATGGAGAATGCTTGTAGACTGGATGTAGTCACACGTCTTCATAGCAAGGGTTGTATAATTGGCAGTTCCATTTCCAAGAACAATTGAAGTAGGAGGAAGGGGAGGTCTTCCCAAGGAGAGACGGGTTGGCCAGCATGGCTTTGGGGAGGGTGGAGGGAGCCAGGGTGGAAGCCTTATAAATACAAGGGACACAGGATAGACAAAGCCATGGAGCCCACTACAGATGAGAAATTCTGAGCAAATACTTTGCTCCCTCTTGGGGAAAAAGTACAGTAGCAATGGTTATATTTGTGCCAAGAGAAATATTAAATTATTGATAGATGTAAGGGAAGCCTGATTTTTTTATATAAATGGGTTATTTGCTTATCCTTTGACTGTATAGCTCTGTACCCAGTTGTATTTCAGCTTTAGGTAGAGTTGTATCTCTGTCTTTCTCCCTCTCCTTCTCTCACTCTCTCTGGGTCTCATTCCATACACACTGGGCAGCCTCTCCATGAGTTTGTTACTAATTACAGATTGCTGGACTTGAGGCACATTCTCCAGCCTTAAGCAGACTGCATAGCCTACATGCTAACTCAGTAATCCTTCAAGTACATAAAGGACCGTAAAATGCTTTTAGCATTTGCAACTTCACAGTGAAGTCTTATTCCTATTTCTGGGAGGCAGTGTTTGCTTCCTTTACTTCATAGGGAGCTGGGCCAGGTAGAGAAGAGAGAGTTTCAGGAGATGCGATGGAGAAGAGATTTTATATGGAATCACAAAAGTGGAGAGAGGAATAATGAGGCAGTTAAGGCTGTGTGGATGGTTAGGAGCAGCGACTGAGAGCTGGGGGCAGGAAGAAACTGTAGGTGGAAAGATCTGAGGCCTTGAGAAAATGGTAGTTCTGTGTAGTTAAAGCAGAGGGTCAGCCTGTGAGTGTGGCCCAGTGGTAGAGCACGTTAGGAGCTTGTCCCAGGCCCTGAGGTCCATCTCTTCTAGCCTCTCAGACAGACAAATATCCGGCAGAGATAGAAGGTTCATAGGAGTAAGAAAGTAGAAAAGATGCTGATATCAGAGTGTAAGTATTTGTCAAGCAAATGAACTTGGACTGTTGTTTATGGGCCGTGGAAAACAATGGAAGGATTTTAATATGAAGAAGGAATGTTTCAGTCAGAGGCCTAGAACTTAAGAATTGGATTATGCTTTCTGGGTTTGACCAGCAATTCTGAGCATAAGATATTAGGCCAGGAGCAGGGACATGCTGACCCTGAATAAGCCCAAACCTATAGAGGATCAGCTAAGATAATTCAGTAGCAAGTAATTAAAACCTCAACTTTGTGCCTACAACCAGGGTTGAGAAACTTCCCTGCTCAGTGCTGTCATGAGGATCTACATTCTCTCCATGTCTGTTCTACTGGCAGCAAAATGGCAGCTATCATCACGTGATTCAGAGGAACCAGTGCCTGACTCTTCCCATGGGTCCCTGTTAGGGGTGCAGAAATGTCTGCAGAAGCCATCCCGGGAACTTCTTCTCACAGGGCATCAGCTGACAGTGGGCCCTGCAGCTGTGCCTGGACCAGACGGGGATGTGGTAATTTCCAGTTCATGAGTGACTCCAGGATGACAGCTAAAGGAAATGGAGGTTCATTTAAAATGGGAGAAGTAACTAAAGGACCTGGAACCCTTGATTCTATCCCTATACTTTAAAAGTCCTTTTCTATATTTGCCTTCCTGATGCAGAAAAGTATAACAAATTGAAATCAGATTACAGTCTTCTGTCATTTTTGTCTTTGCTGGGAACTCAGAAAAGGCACTATTTTTTTTTTCATGTACCGATATCAAAGGTTGCAGAAAATGAAAATTGAGGTTTGATTATAATGCATTTCTTTTTCATCACGAAGATAATGGCGCTCTCCTGTATTACTTTCCTTTTAGCAGAAGGCTGCTTCTTCTCCGTCATTATGCTTTTGTGTGCGGGCTATTCTCAGGCACATTTTGAAGGACAGAGTGGAGGGCATGTGTGTGGTGAAAGCTTTTATGTCTCTCAAACAGTTTTTGCCGTCTTTGCCTGTTTGATCACTTATAATTTGATTAAAATTTAATAACAATTCTGTTTGAATAAAAGTGAAATGAAACATGCATCCCGCCCTAGGAAAATACTCACCACTTCCTTACTTGGTCTCTCCATGGCGGCAGTATTTATTGTAACACAGCGGTGGTACTGAAGGGAGTACCTCGTATAATTCATCACCCAGACACCGCTGCTTTTAGCAAGGAAAAATAACACAGATGAGCAGGCTGAAGGACTCTTTGGAGGGTGGCAGCAATTAGAGTAGACACTTAACTCTGGGACACTGGTGCTTTTGGATCCTAAGTAAAAATATCCATCACTTTCATTTGCATTCAGAACATTCTGGCTGAAGAAGCCTCAAGGAAATCAGCTTTGAATGATTAAACCTCCTAACTACCATTTTTCTTCTAATATCAAGTTGTGCTCTCATTCCTGGGAAAGCAGAAGACCTTCAGACCCTGATTCTACCTTTCATTTTCATATTACACTTCTACTTTTATGGTGTTTCAACTTCTTTCTTTTTAATTTAATTAATCCTTTTCTTTTTTTTTTTGAGACACCATCTCCCTTTGTAGTTCAGGCTGGACTTGAGCTCACTATGTAGCTCAGGCGAACCTCAAACTCACAGCAATCCTCCTGCCTCAGCCTCCCGAGTGTTAGGATTACAGGTGTGAGCCACCACGCCTGGCACTGTGGAATGTGGTTCTGATTGCTGGTGGATGTGAATCTCCACACCCGGCGTTGTGGTATGTGGTTACCAGAGTCTGAACCCAGGCCCTTGCACTTGCAAAGCAGGCACTGGAACCACTAAGCTAAATCCTCGGCCCGTCTGTTTCAACTTCTGAAGCAAAAATAAATAAATAAATAAATGTTCTGAGTCCTAAGTTTGTCTCTAGAAATGTACATGCTCTTTGATCCTAAACTAAAATTATCCTAGGAGAGAATCTAAAGATCATTTTGAGATGGTTGTTTACAATGATGATGAAACCAGTGGTAGGATTTCTGGTGCTCGGGTTTGTTACGAGACAAGGAATCTTCATGTGAGGGTCACGTGTTCAGAATCAGACTATCAAGATATTTGAGCTTTGTTTTTCTCCCCACCTGTGACATAAGACAACACTGGACAATGTCAGCAGGGACAGGGACAGACATGGTTAAAGGACAGATTCCCATGGTCTCCTCCTCCCACTTTACAGAAAGACAACTTCTTTGAGACAATTTGGAGCATCAGTTTTGGGTTGCTATTGCACTTCCCCCCCCCCATGAGGGGCATCACACACCCTCCCCAAGGCATAGCCAGGTAGGACTTTATCTGTGTCTCCTGTGATACTTTCTACTGCTTGTCAGTACTTACTGTCCCTCCCCCTTTAGTTTCTAGCCTTATTTCTCCTAAAAGCTGAGGTGGTTTATAGGAAAGATTTGAAAATAATTTTTTAAAAAATGACCAGTGGGCATATGGTAAAATAAAATTTAAAACAAAAAAGGATGCTGAGCTTTTTCAAGTTCATGTTACAAAAGTATTTGTGGTTGCTGGCAGTGGACATTGAGGTTTTTTTTTTTTTTTTATTGAAATCTGTATTGGTATATTACATATACACATCAGGATTGCACTCAACAATGAGAATTTGTACCAGTATATGACACAACTTAATTTCCATAACCCTACCAACCCTACCACCCCCACCCCCACCCCCATAAACATAAACTTTGATTTCTTTTTTGTTATAATCTATTTTCCCCTTCACTCCATTTCGCTTTGAGTATCTTCTGTTTCACAATGAGTGAAATAGAATGAGTTCTATTTCTAGAACTCATTTACATCTTTATTTTCTCATACCAGAGAAAAGATGTGATATTTACACATCTGTGACCTATTTATTTCACTTAGGAGGCTGTCCTCAAGATACGTCCGTTTAAGTATAAATGATTCAGACTTATCATTTTTTATGGCAGAGTAATACTCTATTGTGCAGAAGAGCCACAGCTTTTTTATCCAGTCTCCAGTTGATGGACATTTGGGTTGTTTCCAAGATTTAGAAGTCACAAACTGAGCTGCTATAAACATGGGTGCACATATATGCACACTGTGGTATGAATCTATCTTTTGTGTATATACCCAGCAGAGCGATGGCCAGGTCAAATGGGACTTCCAATCCTAGCTTTCTGAGGAACCTCCAAATTGATCTCCACAGGGGTTATATGAGTCTACATTTCCACCAACAGTGGAGAAAGGTTCCTTCTTCTCCGCAGCCTCATCAACATTTGTTGCTGGCTAATTCTGAGATAGCAGCCATTCTCTGTGGAGTGAGATGAAATCTTAATGTTGTTTTCATCTGCATTTCTCTAATAACTAGTGATGTTGAACATTTCTTCATATGCTTCTTAGCTGTTTTTATTTCTTCCTCTGAAAAATGTCTGTTCATTTCAGATGCTCATTTTTGAATTGGGTCTTTAAATTTGGGTGGGTTAATTTTTTTAAGCCCTTTATATTTTTCTAGATAGTAGCCCTTTGTCTGAGATGTGGCTGGTAAAGATTCTTTCCCATGTTGTTGGTTGCCTTTTCGCTTTGCTGGTGGTTTCTTTTTCTGTGCAGAAACCTCTCAATAGGATGAGATCCCATTTATCAGTTTCTTCTACCTGTTCTCTTTGTCCACAGAAATTAAGCAAGCCAAAGAAATAAAAGGAATAAAGCTAGGAAATGAAGAAGTTAAACTGTCATTATTTGCTGATGACATGATACTCTATCTAGAGGACCTTAAAAACTCAATCAAGAGACTGCTAGACCTAATCGCCAAATTTAGTAGTGTAGCTGGATATAATGTTAATGCTCAAAAGTCATTAGCCTTTATATACACAAACAACAGATTCACTGAGCAAGAAATTGGGGAATCAGTCCCCTTCCCAGTAGCATCTAAAAAAATGAAATATCTAGGAATCAGTCTAACAAAGGAGGTGAAAGACCTCTACTCTGAAAATTACAGCACCCTGAAAAAGGAGATAGAAATGGAAAGACATCCCTTGTTCCTGGATTGAAAGAATCAATATTGTCAAAATGGCTATACTCCCACAACTGTTGTACAGATTCAGCGCAATCCCAATTGAATTCCCACCAGCATATTTCATAGATCTAGAGAAAATAATTCAGAAATTTATCTGGAATCACAAAAGACCTAGAATTGCAAAAGCAGTTCTAAGCAATAAGGACATGATGGGAGGTATTACGATCCCCAACTTGAAACTATACTACAAAGCCGCTGTGATAAAAACTGCATGGTACTGGCAAAGTAACAGACCTGAGGACCAGTGGAGTAGATTAGAAGATCCAGAAACAACTCCAGACACACTAAGCTATCTCATTTTTGACAAAGGAGCCAAATACCCTCAGTGGAGGAAGGATAGCCTCTTTAATAAATGGTGCTGGAAAAATTGGACTCTAACCTGCCAGAGTCTAAAACTAGACCTAGCTCTTTCACCGTGTACTAAAATAAAATCAAAGTGGATTAGGGACCTAAATATTAAAACAGACATACTAAACCTGCTACAAAACAAGTTAGATAAAACTCTTGAAGACATTGGTTTAGAGAAAGATTTCATGAACAAATCCTCCATAGAAAGAGAACTGGACACTGAGTTTTACTCAGAAATTTATTTGTGCTAGAGAAGGAAAGAGAAACTCAGTAACAGAAAGCAGGTCAGTGCTTCATCTCGCATGAATAAACTCAATGTGAAAATCTGACAATAATTTCAGCTAATTCTAAATTAATAAATGATGGCATTTAATTTCATATGTGAAAGTTGATAGAATAGGTTCACATTTTTAATAACACTAGAAAAAGGCAACAAACCAGCTTTATACTTAAAATAATGACTACATTAAAAATGGAGCTGACTTAGGATGCTTTCGGATGCTGATACTCATATTATTTCATCTTGACAAGGAAGATGTAAATACATAGAATTCCTTGATAGGAAAAAAGCATTTCAAATTATAGCCAATAAAATATTCAGTCTAGAAATCCCCAAAGAAGCAAAGGAAAAGCTGTTAGAATTAATGTAATTTAGAACAGTTGTGGGAAAACAAAACTTGTAGCTTTTCCATATGTCAGCAGTGATTAGTTAATTATAAAACAGAAAAAAGGAAGTTTATTTTAGCAGTGGCCATGGAAATGTAAACCGCTTCCGAATGATCCCAGTGGAAAACATCTTAGATTTAGGCAAACAAAACAGTAAGACTTCACCAAAACAAACAATAGAAGTTTCAGATAAATAAATAAGCATAATATTTTATTCCTGGTAGGAGAATGTTAATACTGCAAAAAAGAAGTAAGTTGTTCCAAATTAGTGTGCTGGCTCGTGTCTTATCCCAAAGTATTAGGGGAGAAACTTTGCAAAAGGATTTTAGTTCACTTGAAGAACCAGAAGGTAAGAAGTAATAGTAAAAACTGATAAAGAATAGCAATGAGAAACAAAAAGAAAAAATACTCCATTTTTAAATTTTTTTTTTTTTTTAAAGAAAGCCTAGAGAACTCCACGTCTTGAGCCAGTATAGCAGAGTGCTGGAGCCCTGGTGATTTGTAAAGAACAGATCTGTTTCCTACCATCTCAGCCTGTGGGCAGCCAAGACGAGGTTCTGCCTCAGGGAGCCCCGCCCTGCAGAGCCCTCCAGTGGAGAAAAGGGAAAGGGCTCAGCTGGTCCTTACCCTGGAGTCCTCGCTTGCGATGACTGGCCCGCTCCAGTGAGAACAGCACTAATCCACTTGCAAAGGCAATTTTGCTTTCTGTTCCTATGGCCTAGTCATAAAAGTTCCACCTGTCATACTGTCGCCTTGGGGACGTGAACTTTGGGGGACACAGAGGAGCCATACCCCATGCCTTTGACCCAGGCACATTTGTGTGAACACTGTACCACGTGTACTTTATCATATGCACTTTACACACATACAGTCATATGCACCATATGGGAACATGAAAAATATGTCTCTTCTTGGGCTGGAGATTTAGCTCAGTGGTTGTGGTGCCTGTCTTGCAAGTGCAAGGGCCCGGGTTCGATCCCCGGTGACCACATACCATACTGGGTGTGGAGACTCATGCCCAGCAGCAATCAGCACCACACACCACAGTGCCAGACGTGGTGGCTCATACCTGTAATCCCAGCACTTGGGAGGCAGAGGCAGGAGGATTGCTGTGAATGGAGTTTGAGGCTGAGCTCAGGGCCAGCCTGAACTACAAAGTGAGACCCTGTCTCAATAAAACCGAAAGACAAAATAAAATGTATCAGTAAAGAACACATTGCCATGAAGTCCCCTCGGAACACTCCCCTTCACTGCAAACACACTCAGCACATCATTCTTGCCACTTTTTTTTTGTTTTCTGAGCAGTTCTGGAAGTTCTCTTTCCTAAATATCTTTTAGTGGTGCTGTTATGGCTGCCTTGATGTTCTGAATCCATCCAAAACATTCACCTTTTGTGGTGTTCTAGTCTTTAAGAAAAAGCCAGTAGTCCCAGGGCCAAATTTGGTGAAGGAAGTGGCTGAGGAGACTCTCACTGGCAGTTTTTACAAGCCTGCCTTTCGGTTGGACGGCGCTCAGCAGCAGCACTCACCATAACTGAGACACTCACGAAAGAGGACTTACAGAACTGCTTCGGGAAGTGGAAAAAATGAAAAGTTTGTTCAAAGCAAGAGGAGGGATTTTGAGGGGATTCGATTGTAAGTGCTTCTTTTTACTGCAAATGTATATATTCATTGTTTATTTTGGCCACACTAGTTAGAGATACTGGTCTCTACCATCCATGCCCTCATTTCCCCTGAGCCTATTCAGTAGGAATATAAACAGCCTATAGTTTCTTCTACCATTGAAATGCTCCACCTGATATAACTTTCTCTCACCCTTCCATGTTATTTTTCAGCTCCTCTGAGAAACTACTTTGAAACAGTCATGCATGCTATCTGTGGTGAAAGACCAGTTTACTTTTATTTTCAAATCTGTTGATTAGAGACTCCTAAAAAACGAATGAAAGTTCCTGGGAGCTTGTTCTGTGCTGCCCTCTCTTCAGCCTGCATTTGCACCCTCTATCACATTGTCTCTGCTTCTCACTGCCCCTCATCCATGAGCCCACCACATACCACACATTCACACACACACACACATATGCACATACTCTCCAGGTTGAGGTCAATTCTGTCCACTGTGCAACTGAAGTCCGTATTCAGGTCCGTCCTTACTTAATGCTTCTACCACAGCACCTGAGAGAGAGAGGGTGTCCTCCACTTTGAACTGAAATGTTCTTGGTTTTCTTCCTATATTCTTATAACCCAAATGCACTGTTTTTTCTTCTTTTTGTCCTCCCAGCCTTCAAATCTCCTGTCTGAGAGCCTTTCTGTTGCTGGTCATTCCGTCCTTCTGGAAAATTCTTGTCCACAGACTAGCTCGCACCATCTCACTTCCTTCAGATTTCTCATCAATGTTACCTCCTCAGCAATCAGTGATCTTATGCATCCTGCCTTTTCTGATTTTTCTTCATGGTATTTTCACTGCATGATATGTTTTTCATTATTTCTTTTTCTCTAGCTAAAACATATACTCCTTAGGGAAAGGACAACAGTCTGCTTTTCATTGACAGTCAAAGACTAATAGTCTAAATGCATGTCTTAGTTACTTCCTCTTTGCTAGGATAAAAGACTGAACACCCTCAAGTAAAAGGAGAAAAGATGATTTTAGCTTGGTCTTTGTAGAGGTTTCAGTCTATTGTTGCCTGGCTCCAAGGCCGCAAGGCATGGCACAGGAAAAATAGTTTATGGCAGGCAAAGCAGGAAACAGCAGCAGCAGCCAGCCTCCTTCTCTTTTTTATTTCATTCAGGCTACCAGACTACTGGTCAGTGTCACTCACACCCCTGGTGGGTCTTCTGCCTTTAGTAAATCCAGTAAGCCATATTCAGAATCATGCTAATCCAATCAGGGGACTGATCCAGTTACTGTGCATCCTTAATGTGGTGTCACATTCCCATGACCCAGCCACCTCCAAAAGCCCCATCTATGAGTGCATGAAGCTTTAGAAGAATACCTAAATATAAGCCGTAATAATGGATTTAGTGAACAATTGTCCATTATAATGGCCTTTGCAAAAAAAAAAAAATCTGTGGACAATGCAAATTTACGTCAGTAGATAATCTGAGCTTTCATAAATGAAATACCACTTAAAATACCGGTTTCCATACCTGCAAAATGGTTGCATCTATCCAACAGCATACTTACTGGCCAACTTGACTTAATCACTTTTCTCGCTGCTAACGCAAAATACCTGACACTCAAAGTTAAAAGAGGAAAGGTTTAGTGTAGCTTACAGTTTGTAGAGGTTTCACTTCTTAGCTGGCTGGCTTCAAAGAGGGTGGCATGGCAGAGGAGAAAGAGTTCATGGCAGGCAGAAGGCAGCAAAGCAATAAGCAGTAAAGTAGCAAAGCAGTGAAGTAGTGAAGCAGCAAGTGACAAGCAGCAACAGTATTCCTCTTTCTCTCACTTATATTCTATCTATGCACCTGCCCTTAGGGCGGCAGCATTCACACACAGCATGGATCCTCCGAATATCCACACAAAGAACTATGCCAAACTAAATCAATCAGTGAATTAACTTAGTAGTCATACACCTTTGAAACCAGCATCACATAATGTAGAGGTCCACTTCTGAAAAGCCCCACCTATGACCACACGAGGCTTTGGGTGGGGGCGGGGGGTCATCTAGATGCAAGCCATAGCACCAACTATTAAAAGCTTAAATAAACTGCAAATGAATGCAATGATTGAAAGAGAAGAGGTTTGTAACTCTCTAACTGAAAATAACCAGGTTACAAAGTAAAATGCACATGCTATTAGTTCATTTTAAAAATAAAATTAAGTAGGAAACTTTGTTAAAGGTCAGCAGCTAATCTAAAGCAAAAACAAAAATAAAATTATTGAAAAAGTGAATCTCAGGAGATCTTAAATTTTAGGATATTTATGACAGAAAAAATTTAGTTGAATAGCAGAATTAGTTGTGACCAGGGCAAGTCCAGTGAGAAGATAAGCCTGTGTACCTGGGCAAGATTCATACGACTCCAGTGGAAAGCAATTCCTCAAACTATTAAAATGCCAATAAAAGTCAGGGGAGCATTGGTGCTATGCTGCTCAGGGACAGGTATGACTTGCAGAAATATTAATAGCGGACTTCAGCTTGTTTCTTCCTCCCAAGATTCAGGCTTAAACACTCCTCTTTCCAAGAAAAGATAAGCCAGTAGTTGCTTTAGTGCCAGATAGCTCTGCTGACATTATGGAAAGGCAGAAGCCACCAAACCCAGACTGGGGGGTGGGGGTGGGGGTCCTGAGTGGGAAAACACAGAGGAGAAATCAGCTGAGCAGGATGGAAGGATGGGAATGGGCTGGAGGTATGGTTCAGTGACGAAGAACACAGATGCGTGAGGCACTGGGTGCCAGCCCCAGCACTAATAACAATAATAACAATAATGGGATAAATTTAAGAGGGGTGGAAATGTAGCTAACTGTACAGCATATGCTTAGCAAAGAGAACTTGGATTCAATCTCCAACTTCAAGAGAAAATACAAAAGATACAGGGCGAAAATTCTTTTTTGCCACTTTCTATATTGTTCTGGCAAAACTGAGGTTTAACTAGTATGGGAAGACTCTGTTGGCAATGAAACTGATGCAGACTGAGTATTCCTAACCCAACCACACAAAATCCAAAGTACTCCCCAAATCCAAAATTCATTCTGCACTGATAGGACAACATAGTTGAAAATTCCATGCCACAAAACTCTGTTTCATGTAAACAATTACTGAAAATATTATAAAAAAATTATTTTCAAGTTGTGTGCAAAAGGTATATGTGAAACATAAATGAACTTCATGTTTAGACTTGTTTCTCATCTCTAAGATATCTCATGCATATGCAAATATTTTAAGATGCTGAAAAATCCCGAATCCAAGACACTTCTGGTCCCAAGCTTTTCAGATAGTGATATTCACTCTGTATTCCAAAAGATGGAAACATTCAGGATGAAAACTAAGCAAATTTTCATGAATTCTGTGACCCCAAAATGGGACATCCTATCAGCATGGGAGTAACAAGTTCTTTAGTCCACGCTTCAGTTTTCTGTAGTTCCTAACAGTTGCTACTAAGAAGGGCTGTACACATTTCCCAGATTAGACAAATACAGTAGTCAGTCTTGGATACACACACGCCATTCAAGGGCAAATGATGCCAAAGGTCTCGAATCACTGAGTTAGTAGCTCTAGTCATTGTACCAGTGACATAAAAAAGATTCTGTATTTCATGGCAGATGTGGAGCTGGTGGCTCCATGCACATTCATGTCCTTTAACCCCAGAAAAACATAAAACACATTGGAAAGAAGCAGTCAGTAGTGGAGCCAGAAATAGAATCCAGGTTTTCAAATGCCTAATCTAGAGCTCTTACCTCCCCGTAAAAATACCCATCTTACCACAATGGGAATTACCAAGGAAGGATGGGCCCAAACTTGGGAGGGGCCAGTGGGGCTGCACAGGAGTCATTTAGAGTTTGCTTAACATGCCAATTTCTGTATGCTTCTGCATGAATTTGCATTTCACAGAAGCTTCCCTAAGTGAATGCAATGCACAGTTCAGGTCAAGAATCACCAGAGTAGCTTATCCAAGACAGAAAACAAAGAAACTAGCAGATCTCCATTTGAACAAAATGCAAGTCATCTTCCTTACTCATTCTTTGAAAAACAACATGGAAATATGCAATTACAAAGCTCAAAATAGCTACTTTAGGAGGAAAATATGATTCACACTTCTAAAGATGCTCAGGCCACAGCTGCAATCTACCCTTGGAAAGCAAAATTCAGGGAAGCCACGTTAAGCCTGTTTGCTCGGGTCCAGAACACTGTTTGGCTGCACACCACAAGTCCCAGAGGCCTCTCTAGGAGGCAGAAACAGAGACACAAGTTCGAGATGAACAGCCAGGCTTCTCAACATGTAACAGTCACCCCATAGTGACAAGCTCCTTCCAGCCCTGGTAGGCACGTGCACCTGCAGAATAGAGGTGTTTTTGGAAAAGTACTGTTCATGGGCCTGCTGTGCCCTCACTGGAGTCCACACAGACAAAGGGATACACCCTGTACTGGAAATGGGATACACCCATTTCCCAGGCCAGTATAGTCAGGCACATCTGTAATCCTTGCATTCTGGGAAGCTGAGGCAGGAATCTCAGTTTGGGCAACTTAGTGAGACTTGTCTCAAAATTTAAAAAAATAAAAATGAGCTAAAGACACAGCCTAGTGCAAAGCAAGTCATGGGTTCACTTCCCAATATCACACATATAGCAAAAGGCCCCAATTCTTATAGCAAGGGATGGGCAGAGAGGGGGAAAAAAAAAAACAGCAAGCTGAGAGCTACCAGAGAGGCAGTTGGGAACATAAATTGGGAAGTCACACAGCTGTGTGTTCTGAAACATGAGACTGAAAACAGATCATTTTTTCCTCTTTAGGGAACATGCTGTATTGTTGCTATTTTTAATTAAATTTGGACTCAGTGCCCCTTACCACATTACTCTAAGAAAAGGAGAGGGGACGAATAGGTTCCTTTTTGAGTAATTCATTTTCACATATTTTAGAAAAAGGGGGGAAAAAAAGATGCTATTTGAAAGTTTGGGGGGATAAGCGCAAATCCTGAAAAATCTGTGATATTTAAGGAGTCTATTAGGGGCTGACCTGACATAAATAGAAAGCCACTCCTTCCTAAATGCAGACTGTACATGAAATACCAAAGACTGGGGTGGGCAATGGGGTCGCTGTGAGTCCAGTGCTAAAGGGCTCACATCTGTGAGGGCGAGAGAACGCTAAGAGAGTGCAGAGGCGCGGTCCACCACACTGCACAGGCTGCATGTAGCACCTGCCTGGCCTCAGTTTACCTAACCCCTCAGTCTCTCCCGTACTGCATTAGTCGTTGGAGATATGAGAAGGGTTAATAGAGGTAATATATGCTTTGTGTTGACCCCAAGGAGTGCCTGTTATATAGAAAGCATCCAATATAGATGGCAGTATTTTTCAGAATATATTTCTTCACTTATCTTCGAATAAGCAAGTAATTTGGGTTGAAGCTCAAGTGCTTAGGACTGGGAGCCTCACTGGCATCCACTTCTAGTCTCGTCCAGGAGTCTCTCTACCCATAACCAGCAGGACAGGAAGCCAAAGGCATTGGGAGCTGCTTGTGGGGACAGCTGGCACTGTGGGAAGCCAGGGGCCCAGGAGAGGTGAGTCAGAGACCAGCTGCGGGCATGCATGCTCCTGTGCTGCCCTGCCTGTGTTCCCCGTCTGTTTTCCTCATGTACATTTTGTTCTGATGAGCTTTAACCATTAATATTAGTATAACATCATGGTTTCTGTTCTATTAGTTATTTCTTTCTTTGACCTTATTCTAGTTCATCGTCTACTTGAACATTTTAGTTTTCTGCTTATACTTCTCGTCCAATTTCTGGCTGCCTCCATGAATATTCTTCTTTGACCATTGAGTAGGACTTTGGAGCTCATAAACTGGTGACTTTGGAGCCCATGGACCCATCCATAGTGATCCTGCAGTAAATTCTGGTGAAGATGATTACTGATCTCTGATTCGAAGCAAAAAATTTCAAAGATATTTCTGAGAGAGGTAGGGAGGCTGTAGCCACGTGGGGCTTCTTGGCACCTTCTGCTGCCAGAGACAATAGGCCAGAAAATACCCAGAGTTTTAAACATCTATAATTTTAAATTTTTCTCCTATTTATATTTTTGAAAAATGGTTCTCCTGTTCTGGGCAGAAGAGACATATTTTTCTTTTCTTTTTTTTTTTTTTTTTTTTTTTTTTTTTTTTTTTTTTTTTTTTTTTTTTTTGGGACAGGGTCTCGCTTTGTAGTTCAGGCTGGCCCTGAGCTCAGCCTCCAACTCACTTCATAGCAATCCTCCTGCCTCTGCCTCCCGAGTGCTGGGGTTACAGGCGTGAGCCACCACGCCCAGCACTGCAATGTGGTACTGATTGCTGCTGGCCGTGAGTCTCCACGCCTAGTATTGTATGTGGTTACTGAGGATCGAACCCGGGTCTTTGCACTTGCAAGACAGGAACCGGAACCACTGAGCTAAATCCCCGGCCCTGTGATACATTTTATAAATGTTACAAACATTCACCATATTTGTGGCTCATGCCGCATACATCTTTAGTAAATTCCTTACAAAATGTCTACCAACATATCCCAAATCAGATAGTTAATACTCATGATATTTTTTCACTCTGAAATTTCAGTTGCTTACATTTGAAAAAAATTAAGATGCAGAGAAGCAAAACTAATTATGGACCTTCATCTCACCACCAAGACAGATTGGTATATGGGGATGTTTGGTATTTCACAATTAATTCATCATTAATTTGACCAGACTCTTATTTCAAAATATTTGAAAGACATAGCACTGTGATAAATGTCCTTGTAAGTCTCCTTTTCTCAAGAATCACTTCGTGGAAGCATTCTGGCCCGGGGATTTAGCTCAGTGGTTCTGGCACCTGTCTTGCAAGCACAAGGGCCCAGACTCGATCCCTGCTAACTACATACCACAATACTGGGCATGGAGACTCACACCTACCAGCAATTAGTACCACATACCATAGTGCTAGGCATGGTGGCTCAGTCCTATAATCCCAGCACTTGGGAAGCAGACAGGAGGATTGCTGCGATGCTGAGCTCAGGACCAGCCTGAACTACAAAGAGAGACTCTGTCTCAAAAAAAAAAAAAGGAAACATTCTGGGTCAAATGGACTGAAATTTTAAAGCTTTTTATTCCCACCATACAAAATTTACCTGCAGAAAGGCTGAAGCACTTGCACTTCAGTGAGCAGCTACAAGGTTTAGCCCAGTTTTTTGAACTACTAAAAAAAATGGGGATGGAATGTAATTGAGATGTGAGATTTCAGCTGATCATGTGGAAGGAGATACTGAGACACATAGGTGTATATCTATTAAAGATTTATAGATATAGATCCAGTAGACATTTATGGCTATGTAAAAATTATATATATGAATCATACATAAATTATGTAAATCATACACATACACACACACACACACACACGATTTTTTTTTTGCAGTATCCTACTTGGATTAAACCCAGGGTCTTCACACTGAGCTACGTCTCTAACTCTTTAAGTTTTCTTATATTTTGAGATAGGGTCTGGTCAGTCACAGCTAATGTCAAATTCTGTCTTCCCGTCTCCACTTCTGAGTGCTAAAATCACAGGCATGTGTCTAGTTTGAACAAATTTATAATAGAAAATTACAGACAGTATACATTTATCTATGTCATAGCTGTATTTTTTTTTTTTTTTTTTGAGACAGGGTCTCGCTTTGTAGTTCAGGCTGGCCCCGAGCTCAGCCTCAAACTCCCATCACAGCAATCCTCCTGCCTCTGCCTCCCGAGTGCTGGGATTACAGGCGTGAGCCACCACGCCCGGCACTGTGGTATGTGGTACTGGTTGCTGCTGGGCGTGAGTCTCCACACCCAGTATGGTATGTGGTCACCGGAGAATTGAACCCAGGCCCTTGCGCTTGGAAGACAGGTGCTGGAACCACTGAGCTAACTCCCCGGCCCATAGCTGTATATTTTTGTGGGCTTTAGGAACTTAGCCATTTTGGTCCCTTTCCTCCATAAAATGATACTAAAATTTATATTGTATCATTGCATTCTTAAAAGATGAATATAACTCAGCAGAATTCATTATTATATGTAAATTATCATTCTATTTATGCTTTTCTCTTTTCACTTAAAGCACTTAAAATTAAGATTAAATGCATTAATGGCCTCTTACAGTGTCACAGTGTGCTGTACTTCGTGGGTAGGAGACCCCTGGTTTTTTGATAATGAATTGCTATTCCTTATGGCATAAAAAATGAAAGAGGAAAATAAAATATTAAGCTAAGGGTATAAATATGCATATTTCCCAAGCACATTCCTTTTTCTTTATCCCTAAAGAGAGGAGCTGAGCTACTTGTCTCTCCCGTGTTTATGCTGTTTCCTCTCTAGCAGTGAGCTATAGCGGAAGACGTGAATGTTGATGGAAATAAACAGTAAAGCCCATTTGTTTTCTCTCTCTAACTTGCAGCTACTACAGATCCCTGGTGTACTCCTTGTCCAGGTAGTCACTACCGACCTCTGGTGCACCTTCTAGCCCGCTGGTCACAACTTCCCCCTAGTGTACCGTCTGTCCCATAGGTCAGCTCTCCCCTAGTGTATTGTCTACCCCATTGGTCACAGCCTTCCCCCAGTGTACCGTCTACCCATTGGTCACAATTTTCCACTGGTGTGTTGTCTACTCAGTTAGTCTCCCCCTGGTGTACCATCTACCCAGCTAGCCACTAGGTGCCCTTGTTGCGCCCTCTATCCAGCTGTGGGCCACTCCAATTTCCCATCCCAAGGCACAACCTCACATCCTCAGTTGGTCAGTAGCAAAGTACCTTCTATGTTTCCTGTGTTTCCTAACTCTCTGCATTATCTCTAGCATTATTCTAATTCTGGTCCCCATCTTAGCTCTTCTACACTTGCCTCCTCTAATGCTTCCCTGCTTCACACCACAACCTTCTTCTAAGATCTGTTTAAAACCACCCATTGGCTCCTGATTTTTGTTAGGATGAGTTCCAGACTTGGATCAGTATTTTCCCACATTTCAGACATCTCAGGATAAAATGCCCATCCTGGCTCCTCCTTCTAGAATGTTCTTCCTCCTTTTTTCTTTTCTTCCTCCTTGGCTTGACTCATAGGAGCACATCTCTCCTAAACCTGAGTTTAACCTTGGTCTTTCCCTGCTAATTGCAGCTCACATTTCACTGAAATTGCATATTTGCTCATCTTTACATATTTCTTCCCTATATCTCTATCTGGCTCAATATTAGTGTGTATTCCATGCCAATTTTTGTATAATGTTGTCTATTAATTGGCAGTGTATAAAAACCAAGGTACGTGGGGGCAGTTAGTGGAGCCATATTGAGTCAGGTGGAAGTCAGTTGTTTTAGAAAGTTGAATTCCTCCTGTTTGGGCCAGGAACTAGTCAATAGAACTTCTGGGTCAGGTTGAAGACTGTCACATGAGAAAACACAGTGGGAACGAGCTTAGCCCTGGTGCTTAGGCTGGTCACCAACATCGCAATGTAGGCAAAGGATTGGACAGCTTATGTTTGTCCCCTGCCCTTTGGGCACTGTCTGTAGGAATAGGTTGATCTCAGGAACATATATGTCACCACAGTAAGATGGAGCTCAGAAATCAGCAGATGAGTTTTGCTGCTACTGGATTCTCACCAACAGGATCAAAACCTTGGGCTCTCTGTGTGTAAGATTGGAGCCCCCACAATCTCTGCTGCTTCTGGTCCTGAGGAAAGGTCAAGGGCATGAGCCATGACATCTGTGAGCTCACTGGCAAGCTAGAGCATTGTGTTTTTAGGTGAGAAGGAAAGAAATTTAAAAACCACAACACAATAAAATAAGTCTAACTCTCTGGCTGTTGATCAGTTTAGTCTTAGAACACTTGTGGTTTGGGCCAGTTGGTATTATGACAAAAAAGGACATGTTCTTGTGCTCTTCTTTACTTCAACACATTTCATTTAATGGGCTTGTCTTTATTTAGACTTAAAATAATACAGTGATTTCTATCAGTTTTGATTATTTCTCTTGAGTCACGACTTTGATTCTTTTTGTTGCTGATGTTGAATAGTTCACGAGAGGTGTTTATAAGCACTTTATCTCAAGAAAGAGAAGAACATAACTGAAAACAAGCAGGCAAATGGATTGCTCTCTTGAAGTACTTGCAAATAGTGACTCATTGGAGGCAACAAAATCACTTTAGTGGATTTTGAATAGGGTTTTTAAAGAATAGAACGAAATAATTTTTAGAGAGCTTCACAAATAGCAAGGTGAGTGTTTCATTAAGTCAGTTTTCCACTCATCTGCATGTGAGAAGCATGCAGTACAGAATATATTTTGTGCTCTGGGTCACGGCTGAGGAGGTTTCTGAGTTCCCCCAGCCTTTATTCCATCATAAGGCAATTCACCTTGAAATTACTTACTCAACAGAGCATTGTGTGTGTTCACGTTCATGTATGCATTACACATTGCTGGATTCAAACATGTAATTTTGCATCAGAGTTTAGCTTAGAGGGTGAGTTATCCACCATACGGGAATATAAACAGAGCCGATCCTCATCTGTAACCCATCTGCGAGGTTCCTGCGTGTGTGTTTCTGTCTCTTCAAGATATCCTCGGTTCCCCAGGCTTGATTCTTGCAGGAGGGATTCTTTAACTGAAAAGGGAGAGTTTTAAAGTGCAAAATCTTCTGTGTGTACATCAGAGGGGTTCTGCAAGCTGGGTCTTTCAATAAAAAGGCAGTGTTGTGCTTTTAGCTGCCTAACAGAACTTTGGACTCATCTTCCTAGAGCTAGACCATAGACAAGTTTTGTGTTTCTCTGTTATTTCAGTATGTTATCTGAAAAAGAATACTCTGTTTTAAATATTTCTAAAGCAGAAGTCATCAGCTGCCATGTATGTCAAAGCCCTGTGTCTAAAACCCAGAAGATAGTCGGCCAAACTATGAACAGCCTTCCTTTTGATGTCCTTCCCACGTGATCCAAAGGATCGGAATAAGTGGGTCATGAGAAGTCAATTTCAAGGGCCTGACTAATAAGACTATCACTAGTCATTTACTCCCACGCAGGCCAAGTTGGTAGAAAACCACCTACAGCTCTGGGCCTTGAAAGGTCCTATCAGCTGGTCTTGATCTGCTCTTCTGACTTCTCTTTCTAATACAGCTCCAAGAAAGCTAAGCTAAGGATCAAACAGGACTGCATTTTGTTTAGTTATAGCCCATCTGCGACTCCCTAAGCAGGTTCCGTGGTGCATCGTTGCCTGCTACTTCCCTTCCCCTGCAATATCTGTTCCAGGATCAACACAACTTCCTAGCCTAGGTTAATTAGTGTCTGCATTTGCCAAAAATCTCCCAGGCTCTCCGGACTAACTGCATGCCAATGTACTTCTTACCTTTTTGTTTTTCTATTCTGAGGATTGAACTCAGAGCCTCACACACACTAAGCAAGTGCTGTGCTCGTGAAGCACTGTCCCATCATAGGTCAGTGATCCTCTACTGAGCACTGCCTTGCTCCAAGCAGAGCGCCCAGCTGGGATAGCAAAGACACGGCCCTTGTCTTCGCCATCTCTGTCTCGGTTATCCGTGGTGAAGAACTGGTAAGCAAATATCTGTTGTACACAACTTGTCCCATTCCTTCTTTTAGGTGCTGAGGGTTCAGTGATCTAGGGCCGTGGAAGTGGGAGTTAGCTCTGAGCTCCCTACTAACGTGTCTTCTGACATCAGGTTAAGATGTTCACCATAGAT
>PVIR01002112.1:0-107783 GCA_004026965.1 Petromus typicus
GGCTAGTTCCATGCTACTGAGGTTTTGTTCATAAAGTCTTTCCTTATGCCAATGTCTCTGAGAATTCTAGCTAACCTATTTTCCAGCAAGTTTGGTGTCTCCATTTTAATATTTAGGTCTTTAATCCACTTTGATTTCAGTTTAGTGTGTGGTGAAAGATATAGGTGTAGTATTAATCTCTGGCAAGTTGAAACCCAGTTTATCTAGCACCATATATTAAAGAGGACATCTGTCTTTCATTGAAGGTGTTTGGCTCCCTTGTCAAATATGAGGTGGCTTAGTACATATGGAGTTGTTCTTCATCTTCTAGCCTGTGCCATTGGTCCTCTGGTTTGTTTCTTTGCCAGTACCATACTGTTTTTATCACAGTGGCTTTGTAGTATAGTTTCAAATTGGGGATTGTAGTATCCCCTGCCATGTCATTGTTGCTTAGAGTGGCTTTTGCTGTTCTAGGTCTCTTCTGATTCCAGATGAATTTTTGGATTATTTTCTCTAGTTCTGGGAAATATACTGTTGGGATTTCAATAGAGATTGCACTGAATATGTAGAGCAGTTTTGGGAGTATGGCCTTTTTGACTAATTGGTTTTTCCCACCCCAGAACAAGGGACATCTTTCCATTTTCTAATATCCTCTTTGATCTCCTTTTTCAGCTGTAGTTTTCAGAGTAGAAATCTTTCACCTCCTGTGTTAGATTGACCTCTAGATATTTCATTTTTTTGAATGCTAATATGAAAACATTTCCTCAATTTCTTGGAGAATTCTTTAGTGTGGAAAATTTGGCAAACCACTATCCTGGATATTGAGTGTTAGCAAAAGGAAAGCAGAAGTTAGAGCTGGTGGACTTCCCACAGTGTCCAACAGTAATGTTAATGAAGATGCCCACCAGGGTTGTGAGATTTTAGTGAACCACACATCCAAATATCTTTAAGTGGATTATCTCTTTTAATCCTCACAACAGACTGATGTTTTTCTCCATTTATCAAATAAGAAAACTGAAACTGAGGAAAGGAAACTATTTTATCTTAAATGGATGAATCTATCAAACTGTAATCTTATTTTTAAGAATCAAAAAGTCTAGGGCTGGGGATTTAGCTCAGTGGTTCTGGTGCCTGTCTTGCAGGCACAAAGATCCAGGTTCATCCCCTGTTAACCACATACAATACTGGGTGTGGAGACTCATGCCCAGCAGCAACCAGTACCACATACCACAGTGCCGGGTGTGGTAGCTCACACCCATAATCCCAGCCCTCGGGAGGCAGAGGCAGGAGGATTGCTGTGATGTGAGTTGGAGGTTGAGCTCAGGGCCAGCCTGAACTACAAAGCAAGACACTGTCTCATAAAACCTTTAAAAAAAAAAAAGTCTACAAAAACTAGTTTGAAAATATCTGAAATTAAACTCCTCCTTTCCTAAGAAAAGTATTGACAATGTGCAAGGCATAACAATATGGTCGATTGTTTTGTTAAAGTCTTAATTTTGGGGCACTTAAGAATTGCTTAAATACCTTAGTAATATTTTTCCCTCATTTAGAAAAATTAACTGCTTTTGTATTATCCACTTAAGAATTATCACTGAAACATTTTTAGTTTACTCTTGATGTCTCAGCACTCCCTACATTTGTAAATTCACATAATTAGTGTGAAAATCCTAAAAACATGAATTTTAGTATTAGCTCAAGCTAAGTGTAATGAAGGAAGTAAATCTATAGCAGAAAAAACAATCATGTGTGCTTCGCAACAGCCAAGAAAATGGCTTTTGGATTATCTGTTAATTAGAAAGTAGTTTGTTCATGTACCCTTCTTTCCCACTCATTCATTTACTCATTGCATAATTATAGAAAACTCACTAAATATACAGGAGAATGGCCAGAATTAAAGAAGATTATGGAAAATTTGATGTTGAATTGATGAGGAACAGCTGTTAGCATTAATCTGAGGCCTCCTACCAGATGTCCTTTGATCTTCAAGTACAGCTGCAAAAAGTGAAAAAGTCAACATTGGCCACACCTTCATTTGTCTTTTGGCCAGAGGTAAATTCCAGATAAGACTTTCACTTTCGGTTCTAATATAGCTAGTGTCATCTTCTCTCATTGATATTGTCCTAAATTCTTCTTAAACACAGAGGTCACTTTGAGAGTGCCTCAAATAAACTCTAAATTACCAGGCTTACTGAAAATGACTTTCATGTGAAAATGCTTCAGAAACATAAAAGTTAATTACCCCCTATCATTACTTGCATCTAGCAGCAGAGTAAAGAGGAAATTAAATTCTTCTTCACTATTTTCCACAAAATGAATTAGAGCCTCAATATTCTCCACATTTTACATGGAAATGGTGCACATATCAGTAGTGCTTTTTCTCTCTTTCTTTTTTTCTCTTGTTTTCTCTCCAACACCTGCCTCCTTCCCTCTCATTTTGTCTCCAAAAAGCAAGAGGTAAAGTGAAAACAACTTTCTAGAACCTTCTAAGTTGCAACTGGATTCCAGGAGTGCTGTATTTCCACTGGAAGTACATTGTAAAAGTCTGAAATGCAGGTTAATGAAAGGTTAGTTCTCTACCAAATGACATGTGACTTATTCACATTCAACACAAACCATCAGAGGCTTCATAATGAATTTTCTACTCTAGGTATTTTATTGTCAGTGTTCAGCAATTCTCTAAACTGGTTTTAATAAGGTTGTCCAATTCCAAAATCTTTCTCCTATTTCAAACTTTTTCCTCAGACTGGCCTAAGTGTGAAATGGAAACCTTGTATGTTACTAACTCCAGGGCGCTCAGCTTGAGCTCTATGAATAAAATATGACTCTGGTCATTAAAGTGTAATAAAAGCTACTGCTTTGAAGTCTAAACCTAAACAAGCTCACTCTCTGATCTTAGGGCTATCTTCAGGGTGCTCTCAGCAGGGCCTCCTCTGCAGCAGGCCAGGCCTCCTGGAGATCTCTGCAGCTGGCTAACCTGTGACATGCCCACTCCACACACAGGAAGAACCATTCCACAGTGAGGTCCCAGGGGCCTCAGCACTGTCATTTTCAGATTGCTGGAGTCTCCCCATTCTTCCACCAGGAAGAGCAACATAACAGGCAGATGCTTTCTCAGATTGCAGAGGCTCGGGTTGCTGTTGAGTGCCCCTTACTTTTAGTTGGATACCCATCCTCCATTTTTTTGTCACTTTGCAGAAGAGCTGGACAAATTGACTTTCCATTCAACTTATTCTTTGGAAATAAGGGAAAGCAAGATTGTTAAATGTTCTGAAAGATTGGCCAGTGGGACTCAGGGAGGAAACCACTCAAGTCAACAGTGCAGAAACTGTACAGCTGTGGTCTAGCTATGCTCTTGCAATTTCTTTTTACTGGTGCGAATGTAACCCACATAACAGTGATGGGGAAAAGTGCTAACTGCGGTCACTGTTGTGGCCTTTAGGGATCCCCAGAAAGGTTGTTGAATACCCACAAACACTTCTCCTGGGGTCTGTGTTTCTATGGCATTGTGAAAAGGCCTATTTCAGCCCACATTCCAAGAGGGATAACAGGGCTTCTGTTGCAGAGAACATAGTTTAGAATTTCTCTCTTACTATCACAGCACAGACACAAAACAGCACCACCAGTGCATGAAAGAAAAAAAGATATTGCTGAGGAAAAATGAAGCAATAAATAAAAAAGCCCAAGTAATAATATAATTGATTATCAAGTTTCTGTAGTGTTTTTTGGGAGAAAGCAAAAAATTTTTTGAACACAAAAAAAATATTATTTAGTCACTGAGAAGAATGAAATCCTGTGATCTGAAACAAGATGATGAAAGTAGAGGACTCTATAGTAAGTTAAATATCTGGAAGCAAAAATATCACCTTAAAAGTAGAATAGTCATTACTAAGGATTGATTTAAGTAGGGAGCTTTGGGAAAAGAGTGGTTGGATTTAGTCAGTGCATGCTATGTGTAGGTATTGCATAAATATCACACTGAACACTGATAATACATAGATCAATATGTTTACAAAAGACTAATGAAAAAACTTTAAGTGAATTTGAGGCAATTAGGTAAAAGTAATAATAACTTCCTAGAAAAAGAAATTAATAAAGGACTAAGAGTCTAAATTCAAAATCAAAGGATCTGAATGCTTACAACTGTATCAAAATGGTAGATTTTGATTCAACTGAGATACTGAGAGCTACAATTTTTTATTCATAGTACACAATAACAAAAGGAGTAAATGACTGGCCAATACATATACATGTGTACATATACATGTGTACACACACACATCCATGCACAGATCAATAAATCCCTAAATTTAGAAGAGGCTTTTATAACATAAAGCCAACTTGTTTTGCAGTTTTTAGAATATGTTTAGACCCATTACTGTACTGCCAAAGTCCTGTGCTCAACTACACTATTTTTCTTAGCCCTAGTTTCCCAGCAAGCAAGGTTCTTCACAACAACACATTCATCTAATTCTGAAGTTAGGATAATATATGAGAAATATCTATACCATTGACTAAATTTGTCTCTTTCCCATGGGCCAGAGTCAGGGATGGCTGGCCTTCAAACTGCATCTATTCCTTCTTCTAATTTCATCTAGCCTGCAGGATGTTAATATTTTAATCAGTACAAATGAAACCCAGAAAATAACCCTGCTAGGCTAGAGGTAGTAATAGCGTCATAAATATGTAGTTGATATTCAAAACGTTTGCTAGGTATTCAGGGCTGAGAATTATATTAGAGACCTGCAGACTCCACTATTCTTGAGACTAATCCTTAATTGTTGGTTAGAGGTGAGAAAACCCTCATTCTGAAGAAAGTCTAAGGCATCAGGGAGCAACGAGGGGTGGGTAACATCACCTCAGTCCTGCCAACTTAATATATTAATATATTAATATATATTATAATATATATTAATATATATAACTTAATATATATATAATATATAATATATATATAACTTAATATATTAATTGCTGTCTCCACTGTACTAATTCATTCTCTGACTGAGTGCAAGACATAAGAAACTCTCAAATTATAGATTATAAGAACTAGAGTGAAAACTGAAGATACATGGGATCAAACTTAGTTTAATGTACCTGACAATTAACTCCAACTAAAGCTCTGTCCAAAACTTCTCAGCCTTTCTTTAATACCCTTTCTTTAATATCTTTCATTTTCTCTGTTGTTTATCTTCTCTCTCTCTCTTATTTTTTGAGACAGGGTCTCACTTTGTAATTTAGGCTGTCCCTGAACTTATTATGTAGCTCAGGCAAGCCTTGAACTCACAGCAATCCTCCTGCCTCTGCCTCCTGAATTCTGGGTTTACAGGCATGAGCTGCCACTGCTCGCACTGAGGTATGTGGTACTGATGGCTAGTGGGTGTGAATAACCATACCTGATATTGGTGTATGTGGTTACTGGGGATCAAACCTGGAACCTTGTGCTTGCAAGACAGGCATCTGAAGCACCAGGCTAAATCCCTTGCCCTCTCTTGTTTATCTTCTGTTTGATTCCCTGGATCTTTCATCATCTCTTCGCTTTGTACTTAAAAAGCTACACTGTTATTTCCCTTTGCTCCTTTTCTTGGTCTTTCTCTTCTTTCTCCCATTTTCTCTCTTCACATTTCTCTCTACCCTCCCATAATGTCTTAAAAGTACAATATTTATTTTATAGCATGTTTGTATGAGTTACTGTGGTCACTCTATTAAAAGCCTAGACATAAAGAATTAGACATATAAAGAATGAAAACAAAAAAGAAGTCTTTGTCTTCATTATTCATTGAAGAGGAAACTACTTTCAGATGTGTTAAAGTGAAAATTCTCTACTTTGCCCTCCTTGCAACTTTATCAAAGGCCCCTCATTTTCAACCTTCTCAAAAGAGCAATATGTATGTGTGTGTGTATATATATATATATATATATATATATATATATATATATGTATATATATATATATATATATATATATATATATATATATATAATCACCTAATTGCATGTTTTAGCCAAGATCATGAGTTGGCCATTGGATTGTTCATCCTTCATCCATTTTCTGTCTTATCTGTCCTGCTTCTGGCCTTAGACACAGTTGAGGAGGACAGAAAAATCCTTTCCAGCTAATAGTCACCAAACTCATAAAGTTTAATCAGAGATTTTCAAGGGTGCTGCTAAGTCCAGCAGATAGCACTTACATAAACAACTGAGACCTTCTAAACAAAGTGAAAGGCAATGGTAGACACTTGACAGTTCACAAGCTCCTAGCATAGTCTGACTTGTGGGCTTGTTTGCCTCAGACTAACTCCTATTCCTCTACTCTGCTGTTTCCATGCTTGGCTGGACCTGGATTGGCTAAGAAAAGACACTGTTTGGAAGAAAGCAGCCAGTGGGTTCCTCCCCTTTCTTTTTTTGCTTTGTAGTATTTTTCCCCTACTTTTCTGCTTTCGATAGCACGCTGAACTGCTACACAGTTTTCTGGTTGGTTTTTCAGCCACTCCCCTCTCCTATGAAACAGTTCTTGGAATTAAGTTCTCTTTGTATGAAGTGTACACAATGGGTTTCCATTTTCCTGGGAAAGTTTGACTGATACATCTCTGTAGAAGCATCCACCTTCTCAAAACCTCCAGTCCAGCCACTGCTTCTCCTTCCCCCAGCCCACTCACTCCCTAAGGCACACACACTTGGCTAACAGCACCAGCTCCATCCTTTCAGTTACATTCTTGTCATGACTGAAGACCTCATTTTCCTCCAGCAGATGAAATCCAAGACTCAGGTGGTGCAAAGGCCTGTGGGAACCTAGCAAGTCTGCTCTGCCTGAACAGTGAGACAATTCCCAGAGCTCTGGGAATACAGATCAAGATAGCAGCAAACCCCTTGAGCAAGTATGTGAATCTTATTTGAATCTGCATTTATTTGCCTCATAGATATGATCTATTGATATTTAAATAAATAATACAAGCCAGGAACTGGTGAAGAAGGAAGTGACTACATTAAAGTTTAACACTTCTGTTTTAAGTTTTTGAACAATCAAAAGAAAATGTTTGCAAATATCTAACAAGAGTTAATTTCTAGAATATATAAATAATCCTTATAGTTCAAGATTAAAAAAAAACAAATAATTGAATTTAAAAACAAACAAAAGATCTAAATAGACATTTCTCAAAAAAATAACATAAATGGTCAAAAATCCATGGAAAAGTGCTTACTCTTCCAAATATTAGGAAAATGCAAATCCAAACCACAATGAGCCACCACGTCATACCCATGGAATGTTTACTATGAAATAATTGAAAATAACAAATGTCAGCAAGAATATGGAGAAACTGAAGCCCATGTGCACTAAGGACTAGAATATAAAGTAGTGCAGCCACTGTGAAAAACAATCCTTTCAGTTACATTACAGTTTCAAAAAATTGAAAATGAAGTTACCACATGATCTAGCAATTCCACTTCAGGGTATATACCCAAAGAAATTGAAAAGCATCTCAAAAATATGTGTGTACCCATGTTCACAATAGCATTTTATTCATGACAGCCAACAGGCAGAAATGACCCAAACATCCACTGATATCTTAACAGGCAAATAAAATGTGGCCAATACATACAGTGGAATATTTTTCCATTTTAAAAAGGAAGTAAATTCTGATGCATGGCACAACAGGTAAAACGAAGACAGTACGCCAAGTGAAATAACATGTCACAAAAGACAAGTACTTGCCAATGCCGTGTGTATGGATCAGCCAACATGGTGGAATTCAGAGACAGAAAAGAGAATGGGCTTGCCGGGTTTGAAGGACGGGCAAACATGTGGATAAGAGTTGCTAATAGAAAGAGTTTCAATTTCATGAGAGGGGAGTAGTTCTGGAAATTATTTGCACAACAAAGATGGATGTACTTACTACTAAACAATAAACTTAAAATTATTAAAATATATGATTTAGCACAATTACAAAAGGCTTTTTTTTAATTTTTAAAAGAAGCAAGGCTGGTATCCACTTAAGAACCTAATTGGTAGCCTAAAAGAACAAATTAAGAAATATTGGATTTAGGCCACTCACGCTGTCTTTTATTTTTCCCAATTTAAGTGATTCATTGGATTAGAATCATTTGCATAGTTAGAAGGTCTATAATTGGCCAGAATTGCTTAGATGGTGGTGGTTTTGAAATGTTGATTTGGCTTCAGATTTAATGGATAGCACATGACAAGTTGGCTAAGTGTTCTGTGGTGAATGCCAGTGGTTCAGCCCTCTGCTGAAAAGCATGTAGTATGATGTGATATGAATATTAAACTGGGAGTCAGGAAATCTGGCCATGAATCCTTGTCCTCAAATTTATGACCTAGTTTGTAGACCTGATATGCGAAGACTAACACGGACCAGACCATAGCCTGTGCCTTGAGAACAGAGAAGTCTGACTTTTGACTATGTGGTGAAGCTATAAACACAGAGCTCTTGAGGCGAGATGGCGTTCTTGTGAGAGCAACGTAAAACACAGACGTCCTGGTGTGGGGAAGAACCCTAACTTTCCGCCATTTGTGATGCTACACTTGGTTCTTAGCAGGGTCTTCTAAACTTACTGCCATCATTGTTGCTGGAAGAGGATGCATCCCATCTCCGAACTCCTTGCTGTTAATAAAAGTGGACACATGATGGAAGCCTGTCCACCGGAGATGGATTCTTCCTGGTTCCCCACCGCGCACTGAATATTGTTTTTCCCTCTTTCTTTTATTCCCTGTTATTCTCCTTATAGCCCTCTCTAAAGAGCACCTGATACTGTAGCAGTTAAATAATTTCTCTAAAACTTGGATGTATCATCTGTAAAATAAGTGTGTAACCACATAAAATTACATGCTCCAATTAGAAATGTCCTACAGTAATTCCCATTTAGGATGTATGTTCTTGCTCAATTATTTTTACATCACTTTTCCAAATCAATCTGTTAGTTATATGTTCCATTAACAACTTAACACACAATAAAGAACATGCAAACAATTAATACTAGCCACATGCAAACTACCTCCCAATCTTTATTAAGATGCAGGCACACATCTTGGTATTGTAATTAGTTGTTGCATACTTTTTATGCTGTATCGTATCTAGTTATCAACATACACATTCTCAAGTATTAACATGCCAGCCATGGAAAATAACCGCTACCACAAACCATCAACATGCTGTACTTGGAAGCATCATTCCTGAATAGACTGTGGTTTTAAAATATTAACCAGTAACCAGAAGGCTTTAGAGGAGAAACTATGTGCTAAAATGTGCCCCGTGCAAAAGTAACAGACTATAATCTGATGGGGCTGAGAACAGAAATGGCATCGATATTCTTGGCTGAGAGAATCCTGAGAGAATAACTGAAGGAAGACAGAAATGATCGATGTGGTAAATGATGGTCCCACAGGAGAGAGACAGAAGCACTGCCAAGTTATTACCCAAGATGAAAGACTAGATTTATCTCAAGTGAAAGACCAAAACAGCCAAGTAGAGAACAGGGAGCCGATACACAAAATGGCCCACAATTTCAGTAGCAGAGACTATGAAATTAGGTTTCTGTTGTGACTTTGCTACCAACTGTCACCACTCACTTATCACTGAGCAAGTGGGAACCTCGCCTCTATAAATCTCCATTGAGAAGACAATAGAAGCATCTAACTCATAAGGTTACTTGGAAAAGTAAATGAAGTCACATGCTCAAAACTGTATATATAAAAAAGTTTCGTAATAGGTTTTCACAACTTAACCACTTATAACATACATCCTATATGATATCTTTGCAAAACATCTAGGGCATAACATTCTTGTGGATATAGCATGGGCATGCTCAGTTAAAGGGTTGCCAACTCAATCCATTCCCAGTTAAATGTCCACTGTTTTATCAGAGCAACACTCTCATTACATTCAAACTGTCAGTCAATGGATGATAATCCTTCCTCCTGCTCTCAACCCATTCCTGTTCCCTGAGTAAAAGATAAAGGATGTTTCATCGCCAAAGTCTGATATCTGTCATCAATAATGCAATGTACCAGCTGGCCCTCCCACAAGTGTCAAAAACTGTCAGTCTGAAATTCCTTTCTCATTAGACAGCAGTGTCTGTTTGACAAAGAAAATGTAGATGTCCATTTCTAGACATTACCATTTATAGGCAAATAAGAAACATTTCCAAAGGTGCTACTGAGAAGCACACTTATTCATATTTGAAGGCAAATCTTGCAGTCTGAAGAACACAAGAGACATAGAACAGACTCCAGGGATCTGAAACCACTCAACACATCAAGACCTCTAGCGGGTGGGGAACTTGTGTTCTTTAACTCACTACAGACCCAGGAACAGTGATTCACTCTTGGCTTCATGTGGCAGATAATATCCAGCCTGTAAAATAACATCAAGAAATTGATGTGGGGAAGAAGGGTTATGCAGTTTTCTTACTTTTCCTCAAATTTAAACTCTAAAGGAATGCCTTACACCTCTATGGGCTTCTTCTAGGCTCTGATGTGTAACAAAATTCATGAAAACATAACAATAGTTGCAGAATTTCTAACATCCCTAAGTGGAAGCAACCCAAATGTCCATCACTGGAATAAATAAATGAAGCATACTACATTAATATATGGAACCATCAATGGAAATGAATGAACTACTGCTGCATACAAGAGTATGAATGAATTTCACAGACATAATTTTAACTCAAGAAGCCAGACCATCACCAAAAGTAAGTATTAAACAACTTCTTTTTATGAAAAGCTCAGAAACAGTGTAGCCTACCCTGAGGGTACAGATGATGAGCGCAATCACTGGGGGGTTGGAGAAGGGTATGGGGACTGAGAAAGTGTCCATAGGATGCTGGATGTAGTTCTGGATGCTGATTCATCAAATGGTCACTTTCATTTGTATATTCTTCTATATGCATATTACATTTTGATTAAATTTTTTTAAAAATAGACTTTTATTATACTGTCATTCTTTTAAGATTTTTGTCTCTCATGGTATCTTGATGTCCTCATAGATCTTTCTGGCTGTGGAGACACTGCCTTTCTGGAGCTAGTCAAGCCTCAGAGGTTTAAAGAGCTGAGCCTGGAGCACACTAGATGGCCAAGAGCTGCATGTCATCCACCTGCCCTGGTTATGACAAGCTGGGAAATAGGGAACATTGCAATAGACCAGAGCCCACTAAAAACATTGAAACTAGCTGGTCCCAAACCATTAACACTGCCTTCCTCTGGTAAGACCTGTAAAGGATCTGGCCCAGCCCCTCCGCTTGCTTGGTCTTCTGCCTCTTAATCATGTTGCTACTTTTCCTGAGCAGCCCTGTGCCTCTAGGATCCATGAGTACAGCTATCCCTGTTTCCCTGTCCTTCCCTTCTTCCTCATATATCCAGACTTGAATGACCATCTCACAAAAGAAGACACATTTATACTGGTACAAATCCCCATTATGGAGTGCAATCATGATGTGTATATTTAATGTACCAATAAAGATAAAAAAAAAAAAAAGAAGACACATTTACTGAGTGGCATAATTTTTTTTACATAAAGAAATTCTTTTACTCAATAGGTCTATAGACAATTCAATTTAATTTTTTAGAATTTGATTTAACAAGGTCGATAGATTCATTATTGCCAAGGAAAATATTTTCCTATTTTGGATGTCCTAAACTGACCTCCTTAAGCTTCAAAAGTTGTCCCACACATTCTAATAGACCTGAATTCAATCAAGAAATCTTGTTTCAGGCCGGGGAGTTAGCTCAGTGGTTCCGGCGCCTGTCTTGCAAGCCCAAGGGCCTGGGTTCGATTCCCAGGTAACCACATAACAATACTGGGTGTGGAGACCCACACCCAGCAGCAACCAGTACCACATACCACAGTGCCAGGTGTGGTGGCTCACGCCTGTCATCCCAGCGCTCGGGAGGCAGAGACAGGAGGATTGTGATGTGAATGTGAGGCTGAGCTCAGGGCCAGCCCTGAACCACAAAGCGAGACCCTGTCTCAAAAAAAAAAAACCTAAAAAAAAATAAAGAAAGAAAGAAATCTTGTTTCATAATTTTGTCAATATTCTCACCAAATTCCTATTTCCAGATGAAATCATTCTAATGCTTTAGTCAATAGAAGCCTGGGTTGGCACTTCAGTTTTTCCTTATCCCTGTGGGTTCCTGGTTAGTTTAGTGTCTTTTGGGGCCTGATCCACACTCACTCATTGTCTTCTTAAGGTCTCAGTGTGCAGTGACTACACAGGAGGTAGGAAAGCTCTATCCAGAGCACCCTCCTTTCCAGACCCAAACCAGGGCCTTTTGGACACCTGTGAAGAAGAGAGAAACTCCTGGACTGGCTGATCTAGACCAAGGATGTTGGTTCATTTTAACAGATGTTATAAAAATGTATTAGTTATGGTTGCCACATTGAGGCTTCTCTGCCTTATTTTCGGAACCTGACAGAACCTTATGTTAGTTTTTTTTATTTTTTTATTTTTTTATTTTTTTTAGGTTTTAGGAGACAGGGTCTCGCTTTGTGGTTCAGGCTGGCCCTGAGCTCAGCCTCAAACTCACATCACAGCAATCCTCCTGCCTCTGCCTCCCGAGGGATTATAGGCGTGAGCCACCACGTCCGGCACTGTGGTATGTGGTACTGGTTGCTGCTGGGTATGGGTCTCCACACCCAGTATTGTTATGTGGTTACCGGGGAATCGAACCCGGGTCCTTGCGCTTGCGAGACAGGCGCCGGAACCACTGAGCTAACTCCCCGGCCCCCAGTTTTTTAAAAATAAATGGCTTCTAGAGATTCATAGAATTTCTTGATTTCCTTTGCAAACTTGGCAACTTTAGTGAGTACTCCAGAACAACTTTCAGAACAATTGTAAAGTACTTAAAACCGAATGAAGTCAGTATCAATTCCTATGTGACTCCATGTTGGGATTTGCTGATCCAAATAAGCATTTACAGAACTGATTTTTAACAAGGGCTTGCTAAGTACCTCGGGCTCCCCTTAAACTCACAGTGTAGCCCAGGCTGCTTCAAATTCATGGTGATTCTCCTGCTTAGTTCCTGAGTATTGGGATCACAGGCATGGGCCACTATGCCCGGCCACATTTACAGAACTCTTAGTTTACATTTCCTGGTACCTGTGAGACAACTTGTTCTTGTTATATTTCCCAAAGTCAAAATTGACTCATTTCTAAAAGATTTTGGCATAAAAACTTAGTCTATGACTGTTTTACTCATTTTCTTCATTGCTAAGACAAAATACCCAACAGTTACAAGATAGAAGGAAAAAGGGTGATTTGGTTCATAGTTTGTGAAGGCTCCAGTCAATGACTGGCCAGCGCCAAGGCAGAACAGCATGGTGTAAGACAGCTGCTCACCTCACAGTGTTCAGGAAGCAGAGAATGACAAGAGGGTCTAGGGAGGGAGCTAGACCCTTCCAGATCCAGCCCCAAGTGACCTGCTTCTTCCAACCAGGCCTCCCCCACTGACAGCAAAGTAGATATCATGTCTAGTAAGAACCCAGTAATCTTCAGATATAGGAGGCTTTGGGGGCACTAATTTAAATCTAAGCAGTAACAATGTCTTCAAAAAGCCTACAGATATATTCAGTAGTTGACATATACATAAATAATTACAGCAAAAGTAAGTACTTTCACCGTCCCAAGTCTAACAACTCCACTGGTCTCTCAGCTGGTGGAGCTCTGCTGTGAATTCAGATGTACCTGGTGCTATTCATACCCTAACACCCCACCACCTCTTTTCAGCTCATTTAGTGTCCTTATAAACTGAGCCAGATTGTGTGAAGCATGAATCTGCGTTATTCTATGCTAAATTGAACCATCAAAGTATCCTTCAAAGCTCAATTTAAATTATTATCCAGTTAGGAAACTAAAAATTATATGCCAACTTTAGCACAGACAATCAATGCTTGAATATAAATAGAAAGAACCCCCTACTTGGTTTTGTTGCCACAAGTCAATGTGATTCCATTGTGCGAAGATTATTGCTAGTAAATAAATATATAGACAAGAGTATTTGATGCCTTGATATTTGTTACTTTATTTTTCTTTGACCCTATATTCTCAAGTAAGAAGGTCACAGGATTAGTGTTCAGGCACGTATTTAATGCTGCTAATATGAATTGTACTTTGAAGGACTATGATAAATTCCAGCTACTGGGATAGAGCAATCTGAAGAAAGTGACACTTAAGGGCCAGGAGTTTAGCTCAGTGGTTCTGGTATCTGCCTGGTAAGTGGAAGGTCCCGAGTTTGATCCCCAGTAACCACATACCACGGTGCCAGGTGTGGTGGCTCACGCCTGTAATTCCAGCACTCAGATGGCAGAGTAAGAGGGTTGCTGGGAGTTCAAGGCTAGCCTGGATTACATGCTGAGCTCAGGATCAGCCTGAACTACAAAGCAAGACTCTGTTTCAAAAAACAGAAAGAAAGAAAGAAAGAAAGAAAGAAAGAAAGAAAGAAAGAAAGAAAGAGAAATTAAGCTTTCATAGGAAAAGTTAAGGACCAAGGAATCACTGAGAACATTATACTAATGTACATAAGTACATATAAACAGGGTACACTAAATCAGAAGCTTTGAACTAAATAGGTAACATAAATTAGGATCACTATGAAAGTGCTTCCTGCATGCCAGGGATTTAGCTCAGTAGTTCCAGCGCCTGTCTTGCAAGCACAAGAGCCTGGGTCCGATCCCCCAGTAACCACATACAATACTGGGTGTGGAGACTCATACTCAGCAGCAACCAGTACCACATACCACAGTCCCGGGCATGGTGGCTCACGCCTGTAACCCCAGAACCCAGGAGGCAGAGCCAGGAGGATTGCTGTGATGTGTATTTGAGGCTGAGCTCAGGGCCAGCCTGAACTACAAAGCAGAACCCTGTCTCAAAAAAAGAAAGAAAGAGGGCCGGGGAGTTAGCTCAGTGGTTCCGGCGCCTGTCTTGCAAGCGAAAGGGCCTGGGTTCGATTCCCAGGTAACCACATAACAATACTGGGTGTGGAGACCCACACCCAGCAGCAACCAGTACCACATACCACAGTGCCGGGCGTAGTGGCTCACGCCTGTGATCCCAGCACTCGGGAGGCAGAGGCAGGAGGATTGTGATGTGAGTGTGAGGCTGAGCTCAGGGCCAGCCTAAACCACAAAAAGCAAGACCCTGTCTCAAAAAAACCTAAAAAAAAGAAAGAAAGAAAGAAAGAAAGAAAGAAAGAAAGAAAGAAAGAAAGAAAGAAAGAAAGCACTTCTGTAAGATTGCTCCTTTAAAACTGGCACAGATGAGAACAAGGAGATTTTGAAGCAAGTTGCAAAAGGGATGTGACAGTGAAGAACTGCTGGACAGCGGTGAACTGGCATGAATTTCATTTTAGGAAAAAGTATTTTTATCCTCAACATCATTAGCTCTGTAACTGAATCAAGAAGAACACTTGAAAATTAATTACAAATCTATTCAAAAATGGAGATAAGCCAGAGCACGCAGGCCAAGAAGAATCTTGTTAGCTGAGCATGTTAATGCAAAAGCTCTGAGGTCTTGTAATACTCAGCGCAAACCTCAGGGACCTTTGGGGACTGGGCAGTGAAGAAAGAGAGCTGATAGGCCCTAAAGATATTTATTCATTTCAAGTATAAGCCAATTTCACCAAGGAACTAGCTTCTCAGAAGTGATAATAAAATAATCTCCCGTAATAGGCTTTTTCACAAAGAAAATGAAAAACTGACCCCAGATATCATCTCTGAATCTCCTTCTGAACCCTAACTGCAGTTGCAAAGTCAAGAATGGTGAAAGGAGAGGAAGAATAAAAGGGAAGAGGAAGGATGACTTAGAAAGGAAGAAGGAAGGAAGAAGGAGGAGAGAACAGAATGAAGAACTATCAAAAGATACGTCTTCCTGTTGTGTCCACAGGCAAGATAACATTTGTGTCTTCCAAAGCCTGGGACATCTAAAATACACTCACCTTTATTTTGTGTTGTCCTTCTATCCTATTACACTTTTCCTCCACCATGCTTCTCAGCATCTGACCTCATCACTTGGTATTCCTTGATATCACTCATCTATTCACCGGCTCTCACAGATTTTCTCCCACATGGTGCAAGCTGCAGATAAGTAGGGTGTCTTCCTGCCACTGCTGAACTCCAAGTCCTTGGACAGAGCCCAGAGCAGAAGCTTCTCCACATACACCTATGACATGATGCACAAATGAGAGAATTGATTAATTTACCTGGAATATCAGGCTATCTTGTTTACTTAAAATATTGACACCAAAGTTGGGCGGTAAAGATGTTGGTGCTACTCTCCAGGCTTCTGCTCAGTTTCACTGTGCAAAAGCCCATGTGTGCACATAGCCCTAAAAATGTGTGTGTGCAGAAAAATTCAAACTAAAGGAAAAAAAATATACCCTGGAAAAGAGGGAATATAGAACCAGGTAATTCAAAAAAAGGAAGAGAAATAGAGTGATACATTCTCTGAAGTGGTTAAAGAAATCAAATTAGTATGTGTGTTGCCAAAAAAATAATTAAAGTAATAATGAGATACCAGTATTTACAAATCACTGTCATTTGAATGAAAAAAAAAAGTAGTATGAGTTTCTGCTAGTTTGCAGGGAAATGTATCAGTGAAGGAGTGACAAACGTCAAACATCGTCTTTGTTCTGCGTCATCTTAGTAAAGCCAACAGTGTGACATCTTTCCTCTGCCATGGAAGTTAAATTCAAGGAAGTCTGAGGATCCACAGGAAGTAATACTGGAAGACAGAATTTCTGTTTGTGGTAGATCACTATAGATAGATGAAGGTCTTGAGCTCACTGAACCTCCCGTTTTCACTGACCGTAACATTGTCTTCCATGAACTTGTGAAGAAAGAGAAATAAAAATAACGTTGTCTTCCTCAAGAAGCAATGCTAAAAAAGCAAAGCAAAGCATAAAACCAAAACTATCTCATAAGTTTTCAGCTTCTTCCAAGCCAAAGCCCATAAAAATGCATCGCCATTTAATAATACTAGGTTTCTATGACATGTACCAAAGAGGATTGGCTCTCTCATAAATGTGCTTCCCAAATGACAGTTGTGCCTTCTTTTCTAGTAAGCTTAGTCCATTTTTAAAACCATAGCGTTGATATTTGGCTGTTATTTTCAGCCATATTATATTGGTCAAAAGCAACAAAAAACTAAATCAAACTTTTTAAACTTTGGTTTTCAATGAAGTGAATGAAATAGTGGTACTGCCTTTGGAGTGACCCCTTTCATGATTCACTGTTTTAGACAAAAACAAAGAAATTATGTCATAGGGAAATATTTATTAGGAAAGCACTTTCTAAGAAAAACAATTTTCTGGATATAAATTACTGCTGATAAAGGGAATCAAAACAGTTTCGTACCTGCAGACAAAGGAATTTTAACTCAGTACATTGCAAAGTGAATTTGTTATAGCTTCCCCCAACGTGTCCTGTTGGAACAAACCCTAACACAATTGTATCAAGTTCAGTCTCCACGGTCAAAGACCTTGTTGCTTCTCTCTGCTCTGCTGCCCCTCATGTGGAGACTGAACATCAGGTGTTACCACAGGGAAAGCACCAATGAGCTGCGGTCTTAGTATCCTGTGCATGTGTATTAGAGGGCTACAAACAGACACATGTAAAATTTTTCTTCCTCTTTAGTAATGACCTCAATAAACCACTGAAACATGTTGCGCTTGTCTGCTTTTAATATGCTTCATTTGTCTTGGGTAAAATTGTACACTGCTTGGCAAACAAGTAGATAATTATAGTATAAAGACACATTTCAACAGACAAGGGATGATTTGACCCAAGCTCCCTTGGCAGGAGCAAATGCCACAGTGGCTTTTAGTAAGCAGGAGGGAAGCCCTAAGAGAAAAGGATTACAAGGCTGAAAATTCCAGTAACAAATATTTCATTCCCAGAGTGCCCCTGCATTCTCATATATTTTTTAAAAAGTTTCCAAGTATGTAAATTTTTTCTCAGCACACAAGTTCATGCTCTCCTCACTGGATAAAAACCATGACTCTACTAAAGGATTGAAAACTGAATGCAGGGACCAGGGATTTGGCTCAGTGGTTCCAGTGCCTGTCTTGCAAGTGCAAGGACCCGGGTTTGATTCCCCGGTAACCACATACCATACTGGGTGTAGAGACCCACACCCAGCAGCAACCAGTACCACATACCACAGTGCCGGGCGTGGTGGCTCACGCCTGTAATCCCAGCACTCGGGAGGCAGAGGCAGGAGGATTGTGATGTGAGTTGGAGGCTGAGCTCAGGGCCAGCCTGAACTACAAAGCGAGACCTTGTCTCAAAAAAAAAAAAAAAAAAAAAAAAAAAAAAAAAAAAAAAAAAAAAAAAAAAAAAAGAAAAGAAAAGAAAACTGAAAGCAGGTCAGGGTGCCCAGAGCTGACAACATTAACATTTAATTTAAGACCTTCTAAGCTGAAGCACCCTTCAAATGCACAGCTGTCCAAACAAAGCTTCTAGGCTTCTGTGTGACTTATGTGACTCTTACATCCTAGAACCTGAATGTCCCTTTCAAGCCAGAATCACACAGTGATATGGAAAGATGCTAATTTTTATAATTAAATGGAAAAAATGATGCATAGACGTATAGCATTAGATTTTTCTAAATACAAATTGTATACTACTTTCTTCAGTGCATTTATTCAAATAATTTTTTTTTCATTTCTTTTGGAATTTCCTGACAGTTTAGGTTGGAATGGGCTCTGGTCCTCTATAACAGAATTTGTAGCCATTAGCTGAATACAAATAGATGATATATACTATATTATAACATATAAATATCTCCCAAGTATCTATGTATTGCTTCTTTGCTGAGAAATGCTTTGGGGATAAGAAAATTACTTCTTTGCACATTATAGCAATTGTAACTGTGAGAGTTTAAGTACAAAACTAATACAGGCCCTCTACTCTTACCTGGAATTTTTGTTTATTCCTTATCTCTTCATATGTCCCCACACTAATCAGGTGAAGCCCTAGAGTCTTGTGTGGAAGAGATGTATTAGCTGTGACAGATGAGATTCTATGGGCAGGGCTGGCAATTTTTTGACTTTCCAAAATATAGTGCTGTTTCAGTAGAATACTTGATTTTTGAGGAAAATTAGACAACGAGTCTACCAGATCAGTTAGCAACAAAATATACATTTAGTAAATCAATGAAGCATCCACTCTGATGTGTTCTGACCACCACCCCTTGATATATCTTGCATACTGAATGGAAAGTGTCCCCCTCCACCTCTGCTTGCAGGACATGGGGCTCCTTGAGTTTACAGTGCTTGCTTCTCCTTCTTACCCAGACTTTAGCAGAGTGCTTCGCTCATAGTTAATATTTACTAAATATTTTCTTAGTGACACACTTAACAGTGTATTGATTATTTGAGTCAATGAGTGAATGCAGCTTACCCGAGAAAGATTTTTTGAAGAGGCCTGTGTGGCAGACACAGATTAGCCAAGCATGTCACCCCTACTTCTTCCTCTGCCTAATCTTGTTTCCTCCTCCTTTCTTTTTTATAGGTATCGATCACTAAATAACACCACATACCTCAAAATCTGTTTCAACATCTACTTCCAGAGAATCGAACCCATGAATTATGAGAAATAAAAACATAAGGCAAAGCAGAGGTCAAGGCCAAGAAATTTAACAGCCCCTGATCACACATCACATCTTCAAAGAGGCATGGCTGGCCTAGCTATTTTATTTCCTTTTATTTTATTTTATATTTTTATTTTTAAAATTATCTTTATTGGTACATTATGAATATACATGATAATTGCATTCAACATTAAGAGTTTGTACCAGAATATGACATGACTTGATGCTCATTTTTTCCCTTTTCCCCCCACCCTGCATCCGCCCGCCCCCTATATACACAATCTTTGTTTTCTTTTTTCTTTATTATTACCACATTCGTTTTCCCCTGGTTATTTACCCTTACACTCTTTCCTTTTAAATATTTTCTACTTCACAATATAAATTATAATACTAAAACTCATTTAGAACTTCATATTCTCATACCAAAGAAAAGATATGATATTTACACATCTGTGACCTGTTTATTTCGCTTATGAGGACATTCTCAAGATAATCCATTTGAGTATGAATGACTCAATCTTATCATTTTTAGTGGCAGAGTAATACTTCATACTATAAAAGAACCACATTTTCTTATCCAGTCTCCAGTTGATGCACATTTGGGTTGTTTCTAAGACTTAGCAATCACAAACTGAGCTGATATAAACATGGGTGCACATATGTTGCCGTGAAATGAATCTTTTAATTTCTTTGTGTATACGCCTAGCAGAGTGATGGCTGGGTCAAATGGGACCTCCAATCCTAGTTTTTTGAGGAATCTCCATATTGATCACCACAGAGATTGTAAGAGTCTACATTCCCACCAGCAGTGGAGAAGGGTTCCCTTTTCTCTATAGCCTTGCCAACATTTGTTGTGGGCTAATTCTGACATGGCAGCCATTCTTTGTGGAGTGAGATGAGATTTCAGTATTGTTTTCATCTGCATCTCTCGAATGACTAATGATGTTGAACATTTCTTCATATACTTTTCTTTTTTTTTTTTTTTTTTTTTTTGAGACAGTGTCTCGCTTTGTGGTTCAGGCTGGCCCTGAGCTCAGCCTCAAACTCTCATCACAGCAATCCTCCTGCCTCTGCCTCCTGAGTGCTGGGATTATAGGCATGAGCCACCATGCCCAGCACTGTGGTATGTGGTACTGGTTGCTGCTGGGGTGAGTCTCCATGCCCAGTATTGTTATGTGGTTACTGGGGATCGAACCTGGCCCCTTGTGCTTGCAAGACAGGTGCCGGAAGCACTGAGCTATATCCCCGGCCCTCTTCATATAGTTCTTAGCTGCTCTGAAAAATATCTATTCATTTCAGATGCCCATTTTTGAATTAGGTCTTTAAATTTGAGTGGGCTGATTTTTTTAAGCTCTTTATATATTCTAGATAATAGCCCTTTGAGGAACAGGTGGTAAAGATTTTTTTCCCACATTGTTGGCTGCCTTTTGGCTCTTTTGGTGGTTTCCTTTGCTGTGCAGAAGATTTTCAAAAGGATGAGGTCCCATTTGTTGATTTCTTCTGCCAATTCTTGTGCTATAGAGGTTTGGTTCAAGAAGTATTTTCCTAAGCCAATATCTCCGAGAGTTTTACTTCACCTGTTTTGCAGCAGGTTCAGAGTGTCTGTTTTAACAGTTAGGTCTCTTATCCACTTTGATTTTAGCTTGGTACATGGTGAAAGAGCTAGGTCTAGTTTTAGTCTTTGGCAGGTTAAAGCCCAGTTTTTCCAGCACCATTTATTAAAGAGGCTATCTTTCCTCCATTGAGGATTTTTGTCTCCTTTGTCAAAGATGAGTTGGCTCGGTGTATCTGGAGTAGTTTCTGGATCTTCTAATCTACTCCATTAATCCTCAGGTCTGTTACTTTGCCAGTACCATGCAGCTTTTATCATGGTGGCTTTATAGTATAGTTTCAGTTTTGGGGTTGTCCCTGTTGCTTAGAATTGCTTTTGTTATTCTAGTTCTTCTGTGGTTCCAGATGAAAGTTTGGATTGTTTTTCTCTAGATCTGTTAAATATGCTGTTGGGATTTCAACTGGGGTTGCGTTGAATCTGTATAGTAGTTTTGGGATTATAGCCATTTTGATGATATTAGTTCTTCCTACCCAGGAGCAAGTTTTGCCTTTCCATTTTTTGATATCATCTTCTATCTCCTTTTTCAGAGCACTGTAGTTTTCTGAGTAGAGGTCTTTCACCTCCTTTTTTAGATTGATTCCTAGGTAGTTTATTTTTTTGGGTGCTATTGTGAAAGGGACTGACTTCCAAATTTCTATCTCAGTGGGTCTACTATTTGGATATACAAAGGCTACTGATTTTCGAATGTTGACCTTGTAACCAGCTATTTAGCTAAATTTGGTGATTAGGTCCAGCAGGTTTTTTTAATTGAGTTTTTAGGATCCTCTAGATAGAGTATCATGTCATCAGCAAATAATGACAACTTAACTTCTTCCATTCCTATCTTTATTTCCTTTATTTCATTCTCTTGCCTAATTGCTATGGCTAATATTTCAAGAACTATATTGAACAGAAGTGGTGAGAGAGGACACCCTTGTCTTGTTCCGGATCTTATTGTGAAAGGTTTCAGTTTTTGACCATTTAGTATGATGCTGACTGATGGTTTCTCATAGATAGCTTTTATTAGTTTGAGATACAGACCATCTATTCCAATCTTCTGTAGGGTTTTGAACATAAATGGGTATTGTATTTTGCCAAACACTTTTTCTGCGTCAGTTGAGATGACCATATGTTTTTTGTCCTTGAGTCTGTTAATATGGTGTGTAACATTTATTGATTCATGTGTGTTGAACCACCCTGCATCCTGGGATGAATCCAACTTGGTCAGGGTGAATGATCTTCTTGATGACTCACTGTATTCTGTTTGCCAGTATCTTATTAAGGATTTTTGCATAGATGTTCATTAGAAATATTGGCCTGTAGTTCTCTTTTTTGGTTGGGTCTTTCTCTGCTTTTGAAATCCGGGTAATGGTTACTTCCAGGAATGAGTTTGCAAGTACTGCTTCCCTTTCAACTTCATTAAAGAGTTTAAGAAGTAGAGGCACTAACTCTTCTTTAAAAGTTTTACAGAATTCAGCAGTAAAGCCATCATGTCCAGGGCTTTTCTTTGTTGGCAGGTTTTCAATTTCAGAGGTTGATATTGGGGTATTTAACATTTCTATATCTTTTTTACTCAGCTTTGGAAGTTCATATGTGTCTAGAAATCTATCCATTTCTTCTACATTTTCTATTTTATTAAAGTATAAATTTTCAAAGTAGGTGTTTATTATCCTCTGGACTTCCTCTGGGTCTGTAGTAATTTCTCCATTCTCATTCTTAATAGCATAGATATGAGCCTTTTCCTTCCTTTGTTTAATAAGGTTGGCTAAGGGTCTATCAATTTTGTTTATCCTCTCAGAGAACCAACTTTTTGATTCATTGCTTTTTGAACTGTTCTCTTGGTTTCTGTTGAATTCATTTCTGCCCTGATCCTTATAATTTCTTGCCTACTGCAAGATTTGAGTTTGTCTTGCTCCTCTCCAGTCACTTTAGGTTCAGCATTAAATTGTTTATTAGAGCTTGCTCTGTTTTCTGGATGTAGACCTTCACTGCTATGAATTTTTCTCATAGAACTGCTTTCATTGTGTCCAATAAATTTCTTCTTTTTTTTAAATTGAAATCTTTATTGGTACATTACATATACACATCATAATTGCACTCCACAATGGGTATCGGTACCAGTATAAGACATAACTTAATTCTCATTTTTTCCCATAGCCCTACTCACCCTACCACCCCCCCATATGCATACAATTTATTTCCTTTCTTTTTTGTTTTAATCTAATTATTTTCCCCCTTCGCCCTATTACACTTTGAGTATTTTCTATTTCACAATATATAACATGCAATTCTAGAACTCATTTACCAATAAATTTCTATATGTTGTATTGGGGTTATGGTTTAGTTGTAAGAACTGTTCAATTTCTTCTCTAATTTCTTCTGTTACCCATTGGTTGGTCAGCAGAGTGTTGTTCAGTTTCCATGTGTTTCTGAGGGTCCTGGGCTTTCTTTTGCTATTCAGCTCCAATCTCAGGGCACTGTGATCTGATAGAACACAAGAGATAACTTCAGTCCCTTTGCATTTACTTAAACCTGTTCTATGAGTGAGCACGTGGTCGATTTTGGAGAATGATCCATGAGCAGCTGAGAAGAATGTAAATTCTGATTTTGTGGGGTGAAATACTGTGTAGGCATCTATTAAGTCCATTTGCTGAAGAGTCTGGTTCAGCTCAAATACTTCCTTATTGACTTTTTGTCCAGTTGATCTCTCTTTGTGATAGTGGGGTATTGAGGTCCCCTACTATTATTGTATTGGAGCTTATCTGTTTTTTCATGTCCATTAATGTTTGTTTTATATAGTTGGGTGCATTAGAATTCGGTGCATAGATATTTAAGATTGTGATTTCTTTCTCTTGGATTTTCCCCTGTACTAAAAGATAGTGTTCATCTTTACCTCTCTTTATCAGTTTTGGCTTGAAGTCTATTCTGTCTGCAAATAAGATGGCCACTCCTGCTTTTTTTCTGTTTCATGTCACATGGAGTATTGTTTTCCAACCCTTTACTTTCAGTCCATGTGTTTCTTTCTGAGTTAGGTGTGTTTCTTGTATGCAGCAGATTGAAGGATCTTGCTTCTTGATCCATTTTCTGTCCTGGCTATTTTAGAAATGTCCCGTCTATTATTCACATCCACTCTACTCTTCCTCATTTCCTTAGGCTGCTTTCATTTCCTCCTTAGAAATATTTCTTCATGGATGGTCCACTTACTTACTGCCTCCTGTCCTAGAAGGTAAATTTCATAAAACAAGGACTCTGACTAATTCATTCTTATCTTCTCTGCCCTGAGAGCAACACCTAGAATATAGGAGGCAGTCAATAAATATTTATTGAATGAGTAAATCATTACTAGACTTATTATCTTGGAAACATAATAAGAAAACCTAAAAGCCAGGTTTAACATCATAAACTTTTAATGAGTTTCTTATGGTTAAACATTTTAAAAAATATTATTAGATGCACCAAATAATCTGAGCAGTTAATTGGATTCTATGGATATAACCATAAGTCTTTGTGCAATCATGGAAATAATTACTCATTCATAAATCTGGAATAAACAAAAATCTGAGTCAGACTCAAGGGAATCATCATTCCTTCTTCCCCACTACTGGTTTTTGGTTTGGTTTCCATGTACCCATTGTTGTTTCTTTGTTGTTTTGCTGTTTTTTGTGGGGTTTTTTAGAAGAAACTTCAAAGGGACTGGTTCAGGAAGGTTACTTTCTCTCACAGACTACAGAACACAGGTATGGAAGCCAGGAAAGGAGGGCTAAGGCAGCATTCTGTGCCGGAATGCTTACTCCTTACTTCACCTTAAAAGCATCCATTTAAAAGTCTAGCAACAAAGCAATGACTTTTAAGGCTTTTGGAAATAGATCAAACCATCTAGAAGTGAGTTTAGAACAGAGCTTTTCAACCTTGGCCACTCATTAGAGTTTACAGTCTACCACTTTGCCCCTGACACTTCATGCTTTATACTCTTTCTTTTGTACTTCATCCTTCCTTTTTCCTAGTCACAAGCACAAACTTTGCAGTGCTGTGATTCTGCTGGTCTTTTTCTCATCTCATGCCCTGCTGTTGTCAGACTTTTTGCTCCTATATACATTACAAACTGCACCTCTGCTTTTGAATGGTGAGATGTCTTTTAAGAAAATTATAAGGAAAACACCATCTTCTTTTATGTTTGCATACTTGCCCTTTCTCGTGCCTCTTATTCTGTTGTATAAATCCAAGTTCCCCCACAGTCTCATTCCTCTTCGCTGGAACATTTAGTACTGGAGGAGCAGGGAGCAAGGAGTATGTATTTTTAATCGACACAGTGATTGTACACATTTATGGAGTATAGGACAACATTTCAATATATGTATAAATGTGCAAAGGTCAGATCTGTGTAAATGGAATATCCATGATCTCAAACACTTATAATTTTTTGTGTCTGGAATAATCAATCACAATTCTACTAGATATTTTTAAATATGCTGTACAGTTAACTATTATCAACTATTATTATCCTTTTCTAGAAGTTATTCTTCTTATACATCTTCTCCCTTGTATCCTTAACTATCCTCTTTCCATCTTACTCTGTTAAGCCTGTGATAACTATTATTCTACTCTTTACTTCTATTGGATTAATTTTTTTTAATATCCTAGGTTTTTTGTGGTATATTTCTGTTGGTTACAAATTCTCTGTTTTAATTTGTATGAAAAATCATTATCCACGTGCATTGTTTTTACTTTTATATGCCTACTTTACATAACAACATTGAAGCAGTCAATTTCATTTTTTAAACCATTTTTTCTCAGGATTCATAACAATACAGAACTCTGATTTCCTCCTAGCTCTCTCCTTGCTCCTTTACAGTCTTGTACTGTACTATACTTGTACTGTACTGCCTTGCAAATTTGTCAGTGTTGGCCAGACTCAAAAAAGATATCACATCTTGCTTCTCTTATTTTTAAAATAATACAGTCACTGGTTATAAAACATTCAGTGGAAAAGTCCTCCCTCACTCTCCCTTCATGACATTATTATATAATTTGGGCCCTATTATTATGGGATCCAGCCATCAGTCATGGCGTCAGTCTTTCTGTGATGTGGCATTTGTGTGTCTCTGTTTTCAGGATCCTCTTTACCTTTGGATCTCAGCAGACTGACTATGATGTGTCTAGCATGGGAATCACTAAATTACTTGGATGTTTAAGTTAATGTTTTATTACCTCGGGGAAACCTGTATTGTCATCTCTATTTTTTTTCCTGCCATGTGCTTGCTTGCTTCCTCATTCTTTGATGGTAATTTCACATATTGCATTTAATATTTTCTAAAGGTCCTCAAGACTCTGTTCATCTTTAATCAGTCTTTGTCCTCTGTATTCTCCACGTTAAATACATTTTATTGATCTGTCTTCCCTTTCACTGATTCTCTCTTCTATTATCTCCAATCTACTACTAAGTCCACCTGGTGAATTTTTCATTCTAATTAATATACTTTTTAATTCTAGTTTCAAATTTTTGTGACATCAAGGGAGAAATGGAAAGGGACAGGGAAAAGAAATGAGATTAAGAGATTTGGGGTTAGTAGATCTGTAATGAAGGAAGGAAGAAAAAATGGGTAGAGTTGAAGACTGACTTTTATGTGCTATTGTGGGGAAGATTTCAGAACTCTGATTGATATCATTTGATTCCTTTGTAAAATATGAAGCATACTGTCAACTTAGACTAAGTATGGAAAGTTAAAAAAGACCTAAGAGGATAGAAGACAGTAATCAATTATTGTCCTCAAAATAGGAAAACTATTAGTATTGTGTCTTTTTAAAATTTTCATTATATCTGTGCAATGTGTAATAATTACAACAATCTTAGTGAATTAATACACATGCTTACATAAAGTAGGAAATTTTTTTACATAAGTGAACAAGGAGTTTTTGGTGTGAAAACTATTTTCATAGTTTTCTCACCATATTGAGTGACATGAATGTCGGCAATTGGACATTTCTCCAGACAGGTGTGATGAAAGAGAGAGTGGCAAAGCATTAGAGTTAAACCTGACATTCAGTAAATAATTAACTAAAATATAAATATAAAGGAAAGTAAAGTCACAAAAGACCTAATCTCTGTGAGGAAGCACTGGTGTCATGCACACTGGTCCTTTTGAGTATGAAGACTTGTGACAGTGAAAGTACATGTACCCATTGTCCTTGAAAGGTCTGAAAGTCATCAAAGAGTATGATCTTAAAAGGTTAGAGGCTTAACTTAGCAAATTTTCTAGTAAAGAAACTTTTATACTGTAAATATTGAATGGATTCGTGGTTAAAACTTCAAGGAACAATAATGTTAGGATGTCAATTAGTAACAGATTTGGGAAGAAGCAATAGTGTATGGACCAGAAAAGTAAACTAGAAGGCTGAGGATTAAGTTGTGCCAGGGATGTAGATCAGTGGCACTGTGCCTGCCTCACAAGTGCAAGGTCTTGAGTTCAATCAGTACTGAGAAAAAAAAAAAAAAAAAAAAAAAAAAAAAAAAAAAAAAAACAGACAAACAAAAGAACCTAGCTCCTGAAAAGAGACTTTAGAGTAAGGGAAGAAATGAAAAGGTATACCAAGTAGTATGAAGAAAAGAGTAGAGGCAATAATAGACACCTGCAAAGACAGTAGATCTTTGGGAAGAATCTGAAATAAATAGGGATGAGGTACGATGAAACAAGTTTTCAAGGTTGGAGTTAGAGATCTGAATATTTAGCTCCTTCCTGCACAAGCTTCTGGCAGGAAAGTGATTTGTGGAAACCATATGCAATTCTTTTGAAGGTCTCTGACATAGGCTTGGGTAGGCAGATGATAAACTCCAACTCATTGACAATATCTAGTCTGCCAAGGAATTTTTGTGAAACTTCTGTCATATATCTATCCAAATTTAAGGTTCTGCAACTAATCCTAAACCAAATCATCCCAATAACTTCCATAAATATATACACAGAGACGTTTTCTAATTTAAAGGAGAAATTAAGTGCTATTTTTAAAAATTAAGCTATTTTTGTCATTCAGCAGGCATGATTGACAGTTTGTGTATGAACAAAGAAGAAGAAAATATGCAGGAACCCTTTTGTAATGAGATTATTTTGGGCCAAAGTTATAATGAAGAAGAACAGATATGTTTGAACTTGAACTCAACTTGTCTAGTGCGCCTCTTTAAGAGAAAATCCAGGTTCCTTTATGTCTGAAGCTACACAAGCAAACTAGAGCATCGTTATGGTGTAAAGGTAAGACAATAAGCTGATCATTTTCCCAAAGAAATCCTCTGGAAGTAAAGCCAGTCACACTTGTGGTCTGATGAGGACTCTTTCTGTGAATCCTGCTTTTTGACAAATGTGTGTTTTGATGTCTTATTCTTTTTGGTTTCCCTTACTGTTCTTAGGATAGGATATGTGGATAGAAAGACCAGTAAAACCTTTTTTATGCCCTCAGTAACAGTTACTTGTGAAAAATTGCTAAGGAAATTTGATGTAGGTAGGCAAAAGGAGACAACCAGTAGTCTGGCAAGGAGTCTGAAACTAGCTCTTGAATCCAAGATCTTTGACAGAATTATAGTTCATCTTTTCCATTCTGTTTCTCATAAAAAGGAAGAGGAAATATAATGCCACAAGTAAAAAAAATGTCAGATGCACTCTTTATACTGACTTTGGAGCAGCACCATTCCAATGGAGTCTTAATGCTTTCAGGATAGAGAAAATGGAGAAAATTCATTAATTTGCTTTATATGCCAAGAAGATGAAAGGACCAAAAGGTTTTAAAGATCTTTCAGCATTTCTAGAAATATGGAAGCACTTGATACTGGCCTCTATGGACTCTAAACTGATGCCTATCTAAACTGAAGCTTTCCAGAGCTACATACAATAAATAAAACAAGGATGTCCTCATTGGCACAGTTGCACCACTGGGAGTTCCTAGTCTGGTCTCTGGGCTCTTTTTTTTTTTTTGAGACAGGGTCTGGCTTTGTAGCTCATGCTGGCCCTGAACTCCCTATGTAGCTAGACTTGAGCTCCCAGCAATCCTCCTGCATCTGCCTTCTGAGTGCTAGAATTATAGGCATTTGCCACCACATCTGCTATTGTGGTAAGTGGTACCAGGGATCGAACTCATGACCTTGTACTTGCCACGCAGATCCTGGAACCACTGAGCTAAATCCCTGGCCCCAGGATGTTATTTCACGGGGCTACATATACCAGCTACTTTTCCAGAGACTTAAAACCCTGCATCTCAGTTCAAGAGGGGCAAAAACTGAGGCTTCTGAGAGACGTGTTATAAAACAAAGAAGGGCAAAATCTCATTCCTTCCTCTGTGCCAGGTACGGATGAATCCTTGGATAATTAAAGCATTGCTATCCCCCACCCCATGTAGGTGGGGACACTGAGGTGGGGAACAAATCTGAGAATTGGGTAGGAATTGGTAGCTCTGGGTTCCTCTCTCTCTCCTGAGTATGCATTGCAAATATTGTACAGATGTTTCTCACCTCCCAACTATTTGGCAAGAAAGACAAATACTTTTATTGATTATGGCAGTGGTTCACTGTGAAGACCAAGGTTAATGATTTGTTCATTTTAACTATCATGATGTATTTACATTAATCATTAGGCTCAGGAGTAAATTTTAAGAAATCTGAATTTTCAAACATTTACTTGAGTTTTACCTTGACATGTGAAAACATAATTCATCAATCTGAGAATTCTTTTCTGACATTTGGATATTAGCTTGTCAGATTTTTCCTTTAAATGGAAATTTGTTAGGCTTAATCAATGTGTTGTCAAGATTCTAAATCTCCTCCACATCATTTTCTGTAGCTTCCTTCTCTACACCAGCTGAAACAAAAAGCATACATATATTGTTGAAATGTATTGAAAATGTAATAACCAGTGGCACTGTATCTGAAATTTCAATCTGGGGGCACTTTTGTAAAAAACAAAACAAAAAACTTCATATTCTGATAATCCAAAGATCTTGACCTTCAGCGAACACAAGAAACAACTTTGTAGAAGCCACTGGCCTAATTCAGTGCAGTCCTAGAACTGACATTATTTATGGAAACATAAGCAGTTGGTTAGACAAATGCCCAAGGGCCTTGGGGTTGTAGATGCTTAAATAAATCAAATGATCCAGAAAACTAGTATTAAGTGAAACTTCTACTGAACTACCACCTCCCCCATACCCACTGGCACATCCGAAGGGCAGAGAGGACCCTCATCCATTATGAGGGAGTGCAAGGCCAGAGGAATGAGGGAACCCAGCCAGGCATGCCCAGTGTTCAGCCCCATGGAGACCTTGTAATATCACAGTGGGTGACAGAAAGGACCTTGCTCTTCCACCCCAGTCCCACAGATGAGACGTGCTGCCCAGATCACTTCTGGTGCAAATTTGGCTCTTAGAATCCAGGCCATTCCTCAGCACTGTGCCCCAAGCTTTACAGAAGCACATTTGCATTTTTAATCAGGTTTTGGTTCTCACTATGTCCATCATTTTACTAAATAGCTTTACCTCTGTGGCTTAGTTTTCAAAGAAAAATCTGGCTGTCTTGCAGTCTCAAACATTTTGCAGAAATTTGCCTCAAGGCAAAATCATTCCTACTTTAACATATTAAAGAAATGTAACCATGTGATCTAAACACTCAGAATAAAGACAAAAAGGTCTAATTGAATAGTGACCAAATAAAAGCCATCTTGTTTATTCCTTAGTTTACTACTCTCTTTTAAAGCAAATTTAAGCAGTTTGCTCTCTGTTTCATTAGACAGATCTTCCAGCAAGATCAGCAGAAAACTGGAAATGCTGCACTAGGATATTTGGATCATAAGTTCCCAGAACCAGAGCCACAGCTGTCTGCTGGTTCAGTGTGGATACTCGCAGAGACCAGTGAATGTCATATCACCTATCACAAAAGCAAAATGTAGTGAGATAACGGCTTGAGTATATTCATCAGGAAGTTTGTTTCTTTAAGAATTAATAAGATGTTTTGTATACAAGTAATCTCACATGCTGTGATCTCATGTCCAAGGTAGGGCAACCCAAGACTTATTCTTGGTTTGCTTCATGACAAGGCACTGATTTGAAAACCAAGAGCAGCTAACAGTCCCAAAGGAAAGCATTCTGGGATACCACATCTCTAATCTTGCTCGTGTCTTTGTGGAACTGGTCCTATATAAACTTAATCCCCGCTATCCAGAATAGGGAGGAAAAGGGTTTTTCTCGCCATCACTTATCTCCAAAGTTTCAAGGTTCTGAGAATGTGACAGCTAACAATTCATATTTTTGTTCATTGAAATACAAATGCTGATGCCATAAATTTGATGGTGAAGACTGGGGTGTGGAAGTAAAGAAAGAAAACAAGAGTAATAGGTGTCCTCCTATTACCACATTTCACTTAAAAAAAAACTTCCGTAAATGTATCTCGCATATAAATAGGATGCTGACCAATCCTCATACTTAGCTCACCACAGTCACTTCTGAGGGAAATTCTCTTACCTCACTGCTGTGCAAAGTGGGTACACCTGTGACCGACACTATGAGACCACAGCTCCCTGCAGCTGGGAGGACCAATCTTTAGGCGGTATAGGGTTCTGAATGGGAGTCTGCGGTGGAAATGTCTTCCAGAATAAGAAAGCACTGAGCAAGGCCAACTGTGCAGTAGATCAAACACAGAAAGGTCTTGAGAAAAAGAAACAGGGTCCAGAGAGGGATTCCTACATCTGAAAAAGAAAAAACTGCACTAGGAGAAGCAAATGGATCCTCAGAGCAGGGATAAAATGGGAAAACACCAAAAGAAGTATAGTTGGAAAGTCATGTCAAGGCATCCGAGTCCATAGAAGATCCAAGCTCTGCTACTCTGTGGGGATCTTGAATCCCACTGCACCTTAGCTATAGTCTTAGACAAACTGGTTACATCAGGTCCACTGGGCCAGGTTTTTCTGCCATGTTGTGGCTGAGAGACGCACTTTCTTTTATTCCACATACAAAAATTTAGACATAGATAAGTGGAATATAGTCTCCTTAGGTGACAAGCATCAAGGACAGTGTGGGAACACTTGAGATGAATTTACTTTTAACTTTCAATTTCAGTAGAACTAGTACCCATCAGCATCTTGAGATGTCAGCAAAAGAAGGATAATTAAACCCAGATTTTCACATAAGCACCATCGCAAAGGTTACAAAACACTGCAGTGCTGCCAAACTTGGCGAAATCAATTTCCATTTTGTTGCAGTGTGTGTGTCGTGCAGAGTGCTGAAGCCAACAAAATGAAATGCATTAATAATTGGTATTAATAGCTTGTATAAATTAATCTGCTTATTTGTCTAAAAGAAAATTAGCAAAACAATTCGTTAAGTGGAAGCGCTCCACGTTAGAAAATATAAAGCAGATACTGCCTATTATTTTCCAAGATGAAGCACGTGAAGTTGAAGAAATCTAACCAATTAATACAAACCTAACAAAAATCTCTTTGTCAAGGAATGAAGGCATTTTAGCGAAATGCAGAAGGACATCTTTAGAAAACAGGAGATGTAAAAGATAGTGCAAAAAAACCATAATTTATTGATTTAAAATAAGCTGGGGAACATGAAAATTTATATATATCATACTTGGTGATTATCAAACACTTAAAAACATCATTGCTTGATTTCCTTACAATGCCAAGGAAGGATATGAAGAATAAGTAATAAACACCAATAAGAAATCAAATAAGAGTGAGGTTCAGGGCTTCATGAAAAGTATTTCATAGATTCAATTCAATAGGTATTTGTCGTAGAGCAAAGTCATGGTGGATCTGCTCGTGGTCCTATTACAGGAAGCACTATTGGGCATGGAGGGAAATGAAGGGGACAGAAAGTTAAAGGTGCCCTGTTTTTAGTTTATAACTCTATCTTGTCACTTGCTGGGACTATGATCCATTTTGAGGATTAAATCTCAAGCTCTGGGGATTATTAGCCCCTCGGTTCCTTCCTCTATCCTTTCTCCCCTCTGGTTCTACATTCTACCTCAGGCCAAGGTCTAACTGCCCTCACAGAAGATGAATACACAAGTGCTGACTACACTTACGCCGTCTTAGAAATTTATCACAAAAAGTTAGGATTGGTTACCTAGGGGAAGAACAGGAAGTGGAGAAAAACTCATTTCTTAAGTGGGATGACCCATGAGGTAACAAAGCTATTTCCTAGTCCCATTCAGTAAATATTTCACTTTCACGTTGGCTAACATACTAGTCATGCACAAGCCATCCATTCAAGTGGCCCACAAATAGTGAAGACTGCTCTCACTCACCACCTGTCTCCCAGGAGCCTAGTCTGGGCCAAGTGTCTAGTATTTCAGGACATACACCATTCAAATCCTGGCTGTACAAAGCTACAACAGCTGAAACTCTCCAAGGGTGATCCCTTATGGCAACCTTGACCCCCACAGTTAGGGTGCTGCTGAACCCAGAAAAGATACCAAGGGAACAAGCGTGTGGTTCTTGGCTCAGCGGTGCAAAGCTCAGATTACATTCCTCCAAGGCACCTCAGCTCACGCTGATTAGGATTCTGCATGCGCTTCCTGGGAGCAGCATCTCACACACTGCAGCGCTGTCCTTGCATTGTTAGCACAAACACTTATCCACAACTGACAAGGGACATCAAACTGCTGCAGGTAATTGCATTTCCTGAGCAGCTGATAATGAAACAGGGAAGACTTGGCCTTGCCCCCTGCCTTGCTCAAAAAGTAGATAGGTAGCACTTTTTCTTTTTCCTCTCAGTAGCTAGTCAAGAAGAAATTTTCCATTCAATAATCAGCCAAGAAAATTTTGTCTAAAATTGTTTTCTCCTTAACCATGAAGTCAAGTTTTACCATGTTCCTTTGTCCATTTTTTAATCACAGATCATTTTTCCATTTAATTAAACTCACCTTTTTCTTTGAAATTCTGTATTAAAAAGAAATATACAGATGCCATATAGAATTATTTTATTAACCTACTATAGCAGTCAAAGAATTGCTTTCTACCCTCAGGTAAAGATAAAATATTGTTGGGCCAGGGATTAGGCTCAGTGGTTCCAGTGCCTGACTTGCAAATGCAAGATCTTGAATTCCATCCCTAGTAACTACATTCAACAACGCTGGGCATGGAGACCCACGCTCACCAGCAATCAGTACCACATACCACAGTTCTGGGTGTGGTAGCTCACACCTGTAATCCCAGCACTCGGAAGGCAGAGGCAGAAGGATTGCTGTGAGTTCAAAGCTGAGGTCAGGGCCAGCCTGAATTACAAAGTGAGATCCTGTCTCAGACAAACAAACAAACAAATAAACAAGCAAAAACAATCAAAATCTTTCTCTTGTTTATGTTCAAATTCCTGAACTTTTAAAGCCAGGTAAGTACTGTACATAAATACAAGATCCCAAAAACTGCTTTATTTTCTTAGTTTTTTGAAACAGGGTCTCACTTTGTAGTTCAGGCTTGCCCTGAACTATGTTGCCTAGATGAGTCTCAAACTTGTAGCAATCCTCCTCCCTCTGCCTCCTGAGTGCTGGGGTTACAGGCATAGTCACCATGCCTGGCATTATAGTATGTGGTACCAGAGATCACACTTGGGGCTGGGCACTTGCCAGGCAGACCCCAAAACCACTGAGTTAAATCCTCAGCCTTTATACATTTATTTAGTTATTAAAACTTCTATGAAAACACCTTCTAAAAGCAATGTTAGACATCTGGGCTTATTACTAATTATAAGAAAAGATTTGCTGAAAGAAATATAGATTTACTTAAATTAAGCAAAACACCTACCCTTCATTTACTCATCCACTTAGGTTTGCTTTTATTTTCCTTTGCTTGATATGACATAAAAAGATATCCTTGAGGGCTGGAGATTAAACTCAGTGGTTCTAGTGCCTTCCTTGCAAACGCAGGTTGCTGAGTTCCATCCCTGACAACCATACAACAATTATGGGAATAGAGACTCACGCCCAGCAGCAATCAGTACCACATACCACAGTTTGGGGCGTGGTGACTCATGCCTCTAATTCCAGCACTTGGGAGGCAGAGGCAGGATTGCTGTGATGTGAGTTTGAGGCTGAGCTCAGGGCCAGCCTGAACTACAAAGTGAGACCATGTTTCAAAAAAAAGACATCCTTGGACGATCTGTCCAGATCTATAAAAAAAAGCCATTCACAATCCATTAATGAATTCTAGTCTAAATTCATTTGATAAACTAAGGATACATACTTAACATTCAGTCCCATCTCTTACTGAAGATTCATTTCATATTCAATCCAGAAATATTTAAAGATAATGAAGAACTGACTACTTTCGAGAATCTTGCAGAGGTCACATGGAAAGCAATGAGAAAAATGAACTCAAAAGACATTGAGGAATGAGGTAGATTAAGATCAGGAAACTAGTCAATAACAAAAGAAAAAAATACTTAAAGCTGCCTTTTGAGGTAGCTTTTGCCTCTGCTCATCTTTATAGTAAAAAGCCTAGAACCACAGAGAAGTATTTTTGAGGTTTTAAGATTAATTTACTTACCATGCATCTATTAACTACCATCTGTTTTAGGACTCAGCATCTTACCCACCCCAATATTTTTGCAGATGTCCCCTCATGTCTATCAACATTTGTGAAGTGGTATTGGCTACACAGAGCACATTCCACAGAACCCAGACTCTCAATAAAGAAAAGGTTCTCCTCTGGAATAACTGAGAAAGTGCTGCTTCGTCACCCCTTGAAGACCTACAATGTGTGTTAATCAAAGTAGAGCATGGTGAGAACTGCAGTCTGTAGTGGATGTCTGGCTGTGCTTCTGACCAGCCGCGTACTTAGGCCACGACTGTAGAGCTCTGGAGGGCTCGGGCCTCTTGTCTCTGGCGTAGCATTGCCTATGCTTCCTTAGCAGCTGTATCCCCACACATGGGAACCTGAAGCAGACATTTTTGGCTGTTCACCCAGACCCACTTCCTCCTGCTTCCTGGTTTCCTATGCAGTTCAGATGTCTCCCCTGTTCCAGAGACCCTGAACTGCCCTTGTCTGGATGAAGCCATGGGTAATAATATCTTTACTGAGAGTCTCTGTGAAAAGCTGCTTCTGTTTCTGGAGAACTTCCCACAGCATCCCTGTGTCTGCTTCCCCGGATACTGGCGGGTGGGTACACAGCACAGCAGAAACTGTCTGGTTGCCACAGGATATGAAGGAGGTGAGGGCCAAAAGAACAGCAGGATATGGAGCTAGAATGACCAGATTAATCTCCCTGCAACCCTGTCTTACTCTGGACTGTGAGTCCGCAGGGTCATTGACACAGCTTCAACTGAGCTCCTCTATTCATCGGTTAAGTCAGCTGATGGACACAGCGCTCTGTACCAGATGCTACCTAGGGCTGGACAGCCTCAGAAACTTTATCAGATTATCTGTCTCCAGGAATTTCTTACTCCATGTTGCCTGTATTCTTAGGAAAATTGTGCTTAGTTTGAGGGTGAGGTCCCCTTGCCCTTGCTCCTGCACTGCACTACTTCTCACTGTCTTACCTGTCCATGGCTCCTGGGGCTGCACTGAAGATCAAGGTCATGGACACACACTTGTCTGGAAGGAGCCCCAGGCTGCCTTCTCAGAGGACACATGTCCCAGCCTCTCAGGACCATCCTCCACACCACAGCCCTGCCCAGCCACAGAATCCTCCAGGCTCTGCCTGACCCTTTGACTGGGACTGATTTCCATGAATTAAAAAAAAAAAAGCAACCCTTTTGTGCAGTTGTAGGAAATGTATGATGTTTTCTGCACCCTACAGAGACCATGAGTTATTGTTTCTATAAAGGATGCCCTTTGCTGCCCAGTGGGAGAATCACTAAGCAGAATCAGATGCTTCTGATCTGGATTTCCAGACCTGCTACACAGTATTTCTAACACCAAGCTAGGTAAGCTCTATTTTGCACAGCCCGATGGTGGTTATCTCACACTCTGGATCCACCCAGTGTCAGCTCAACGTGCAGCATCAGCATCTGATGAAACAGAGGTCAAGGCAATGACAGAGGAGGCCGGGAGGGAGAAATAGGAAGACGAAGATGAAGGAGGGTGGGAAGTGTGATCAAAAGACGCACTCAGGGAACTGTGCCTCGGGCAGACTCATTGAAATCATGGCAGCCACTTGTTTTCCGGTTTCTCCTGCAGCTTCTAGCTTCTGTCTTCTGGCACTATTTGCACCGATGGCCAGTAGCACAATGGAAGCTTCTACAAATCATACAGTCAACAACGAACACCGAGGTGAAAACCTCCAAGATCCAGAAGTCAAAGCAAAGTTTTGCTAGATGCCAATCTACATATCATCACAGTTTTGTGTAAGAGTTAAGTCATTCCACAGATATCATATATGCTTTCTCAATTTCATGCCATAGCTTACCTCCAGTCCATATTTTTGTTTTCATATTTTATGTGGCATTATAATTTCTTTCTTATTCTTCCTTTGCTTATGAAATACAGGCTTTCTCGTGGCTGGCATGATAAAAATGCAGATTGCATGAAGAGTTAATGCCTGTAATTTCTGACTCCAACTTTACTCAGAATTAGAGCACCACTTGGAGCACCCCTGAGAAAATATTGTCAGGTGCTTTTCCCAAAATAATTGATGAATGGAACTCAAAACTTTTTCCAGCATGTAGATCTACCAATAGTAGACTTTTGACAAGCCTTTCCCCAAATTTTCTTTATATTCATACTTCATTTTTTGTCATTTCTGTAATAACATATGTATATATGTTCCTTCCTGCCCACTAGTGCAACTGTGGTAGGATACTTTGAAATAAATCAGTCTGAGATTTTTGCCTCCATGGCCTACCTATGTCCTGTGTCATCGAATTAAAATTTCATACATTAGGGCTGGGGATTTAGCTCAGTGGTTCTGGCGCCTGCCTTGCAAGCACAAGGTCCCTGGTCCAATCCCCAGTAACCACATCCAACAATGCTGGGCATGGAGACTCATGCCCACTACCAATCAGTACCACATACCACAGTACTGGGCATGGTGGCTCATACCTGTAATCCCAGCACTCAGGAAGCAGAGACAGGAGGATTTCTGAGTTCAAGGCTGAGTTCAGGACCAGCCTGAAATACAAAGTGAGACCCTGTCTCAAAAAACTAAAAAAATAATTTAAAAAATTGTATACAATGGAATATAACTCTGCCATAAGTAAGAGTGAATTTGCATCAGTGGTAGGAAAATGGATGCCTCTATACTGTTTAGTGAAATAAATCAGGCACACAGTCTAAATATAACATAGTTTCTCTTCAATGAGAAACACAAGTTATATAAAGAACAAAATAAAAGATGCATAGTAGAAATAAGAAGAGATCTTCTCAAAGGGGAAGAGGTCCAAGAGATGGAGAGAAGGGAGGGAAAGTGGATGAAAAAGGAATCTGTACTGAATCATACAGAAAAGCAAATATTATCTACTACAAAGATATATACTAAAAATTTTTTTTAAATAAAATTACATTAGAGGGACAGCAGTCAACTTAGTCTGAACTGAGCTCTGGGGTTAGAATTTGAAGCTCAGAAGTTTCATTTTTATTCTTCTGTTTGGTGGCTCCCAAAGTAGCTGTATATCAGAATGATTTGAGGAGTTTGTTGAAAATACAGATTTTGCTGATTCACTCCAGAAATAATCTGACTTTCTGGATCTAGGGGTCCAGAACTCTGATTCTTTTACAAGCTCTGCAAATGATTTTTTTTTTTTCAGTACCAAGGATTGAACTCCAGCCCTTGTGCTTTCAAGGTAAGTGTGGTACCACTTGAGGTAAATCCCCAGCCCTTTCCTAAGTGATTCTTTTTTTATTATTATTGTAGCAATGCTTTATTAATCTTATGATTGTGCAACCCATCATTTTTCTCTGAAGTCACTAGTATAAAATGAAAATGTATGTACTATCACTTATGCGACATTACATTTACTTAAGTTGCAATTAACTCTAAACCAAACTGTACTTTCTCTATATACCTTAAATTCTTAAACTGAATGTCCTTGAGTTGGTAAATTTTGATCACTTTCTACCAAAATTTTTTTATCCTCCAGATGTCATCCAAGGTATCCAGCCTCTTCCTATGGTTGGTCTAGAAGCTTCTTTTAAGGCCTTGGGTAGAGCTTATTGAAAGGCTTATGGACAGAAATCCCATGTGCATTCACTAAGCTAGTCTATTTAGGCATTAACAGTTGCTATGACATTCATATTTACATTTTTGTCATCGAATAACATACCAACCACTGTTATCTAACAGACGCTTCCTGACACACCTATCATTCTCATAGTGCCGTGGTTTAGAATTCGTGGCTGAGCCATGTGGATGGTATCATTTAAGGGAAGGAACATTGTACTTAATGAGCAGTCCACTTGGATGCTAGCCCTGGCTTTGTGATTTACTCACTGTGGGACACAAGATAGATCAATTGCCCTTTAGCTCAGTTCTAGTCTATAAAAAATGTGTCTACGCCAGAGAAGGACCTACAGACATGAAAGAAGGTAAATAAAGTCGCGTGGTTTCAGAGGGAAGTTTGGCTTTTGCTTTAGATGACTAGGCAGCCTGACCATCTTGTTTTATCCACAGCCTCTGACATTAAGGTGGATGGGAATGGAGTTTCCAACAGTGATCAGCATAAAGAAATTTCAAAAGATGAGAAGTTTTTCTTTTCTTTTTTCTTTTTTTTATTGATGAAGAACAGAGATATATTCGGTGTGTGGTTCTACAGGCTGAGAAGTCAAGGGCATAGGGCCAGCATCTGGTTGGTATCTGGCGAGTCTCCTTGTTGTGTTTGAACATGACAGGAGCATCATGGGATGGGACATGATGGGAGTTTTAAAGCTGGAATGTTAAGAGATCTTCCAGACAGCCTTCTTGATTTTTATGGATGGTATAGTTGAGGGCCAGCACAGTTGTAATATATGCAAATTCACAATGAGTGGCCTCCTGGACCCCAGGTTTCTCCCTTCCAGTTTGACAGCTACAGTGGAATGCTCCTTGACAAAATTTGAGTATATTTCAACAGAATCTACAAGAGAGCAGGTGCAAATAACTGCTTAGTCTTCAAAAAGGCTTCTGATTCTCATGATTGTCTTGCATACTTAGGTATATACTTTCAACTACTTAGAAATAGTCACCAGGCATGGTGGAACATGCCTGTAATCCCAGCATTTGATTCTTAAACAACCTCCTGGGACTCATTTGCTCCAGACATTTAGAAAGCTCTTCTCTGGTACAGCGGTTCAGGAACTTGTGCGTGTCTCAGAAGCACTTGGAGGACTTTGTTTTGTTTTTGTTTGTTCTTGAGACAGGTTCTCACTTTTGCAGTTCAGGCTGGCCCTGAGTTCACTATGTAGGCCAAGCAAGCTTCCAACTCACAGCAATCCTCCTGCCTCTGCCTTCTGAGTGCTGGGATTCCAGACATGAGCCACCACGCCTGGCACTGCAATGGGTGGTACTGATTGCTGATGGTGTGAGTCTCCACACCCAGCATTGTTGTATGTAGTTACCAGGGATGGAACTCAGCAACCTGCGTTTGCAAGGCAAGCACCAGAACTACTGAGCTAAATCCCCAGTGGATGCCTTTTGAACACATAGACTGAACTTTAGTTTCTGCTTCACTGGGTCTGGGGTGACATTTGAGAATATGAATTTCTAGCTTGTTTCTAGGGAATGCGGATAGTGCTGTTCTCAGGGCCATCATTTGAGGATCTGATCCTAACTCATATTACTTGGGTATAGATTTAGTATTCATTAGCATTTCTGTGTTGTGAGCAAAGACCATGCTTCAGAAGAGACCATACTCTGAGGTTACTGGTAACACTCTTGGCTGGCATCATAGTCATGCAGAGTTTTTTGTGTTTTAATTTAATGTCCAATTATTCTGGTTAGGCTTAGGGGTCACCTCAGATGTGCTGAATCAACATTCCTAGGATTCTCTGAATTTATTTTATTGTAAAGTTATCCAGAAGATTCTGATTTATGGCAAGGAATTGAGACTATTTCTTGGAGTAGCCACACCTGTGAGGTCATGAGTAATATAGCATCCCATATTGTATTTTTTCCCATTTGGCACCTCCCGCCCCCTTGGCTGTGTTTGGCAGTTTTTTTCTTCAGTGAATTCTCTCTTTGCACAACGTATCCCTATATTCAGTGCTTAAGGTAGTAGTGTTGAGTGAAACCCATCCTAACACGATGTGTGAAGAGAAAGTTAAAATGTTTCCTTGGGAAAGAATACACACACACACACACACACACACAGAGACAGACAGACAGACAGATAGGAAGGCAGAGAGACCAAGAGAGAGAGAGACAGAAAGAAAAATATTCATTCATCTAGACAGCAGAAATAAAACCAGAAAAAAAGTTTACAGTCTGCTAATGGTTTTTTACCAGACAATTCGTCAATTACACAGTCAAAAGAAACCCTGGGGAATGAAAAGACACCAAAGATGCTATTAAAATGTTCCAAGTGAAAGCCATATATAATTAATCTCAAACAAGCACAAGCTAGGAAACACAAATACTTTAAGGTGCTGAGTGAAAAGGGAGATAAATCTATATCAGGCTTCAAAACTGATGCTTCCAGGTGAGTCTACGGTTGGGTCAAAGATAGGGAGATAATTTTGTCTGGCTTGCTCCTCATTTTATGGGAAGTTAAAGAGCAGTATGATGAGATGCTTCTAGTTCTTCAAGGATGAGAAGAGACAAGTACTGTGTTGTCCAATATCTGACATCAACATATGGTACCAAGAATCAGAACTGAATAAATAGAGAACCTATCAAAGCACACCAGAAAAATTCACTGACACAGAAGACAAAGGAAACAAGGGATGTGTCTTGAAAAATCACTGCCCAGCCAAAGTATCCATCATTACCTTCCAAGTCCCTGCAAAGAAAGTGGTTTTCTGCTTTAGCACCTTCTTGTAGGTTATGGGTCAACAAATCTTTCCTGCCTAAGGCTGCATAGTAAGGCTTTTAGATTCTGCACACTGCACAGTCTTTGCTGCACAACAGAACCCCGCTCTTATAGCATGAAAGCAGACACAGTCACCACATACATGAAAGATGTGGCTGTGTTTAATAAAACATTAACAAAAGCACATGTGGAATGGTTTTTCAACCTATGTAACAGGTGGGCCCATTTGGCTAGGGTATCCTCATAGTGAGTTCTGAAGAGCAACGAACATTCTAATAGTGCATATTTAGTATGAGGGAAAAAAAAGTCACCACCTCACCACTATACATGCAAGGGAACAATGTTTAAAGGTCACCCCAAAGTATGAAGGCAGAAATGAGACTCCTAGAGACAGAGAGGAGATATTCATTTGAAATTCTGAGATTGTGTTATAAAAGAGAAAAAGAAGGACACAATGAGTCCAAATATTCAAACAGGTATTAGAGAGGTTCTCTTGGTGGATTTGTTGTTCAAGAGGAAGAAGGTGACTGGATGGCAGAGAGGGGATCACCTGCCATTGCCTCCTACCCAGAATATTTAAACCTTTAACAAGCTCTTTATTTTTAATCTCCTAATAAAGTCTTTCCTCCTTGATCAGGAAGGTTTCCTGGCCTTTTCAATTCATTAAGTTCACATTTAACTTCCCAAAATGCTTTCCTGGAACACACACACACACACACACACACACACACACACACACACACACACACACAAGTTACTTTGGCATAGAATTTTATTCTTTAAGCCAGTATGTGCCACCCCTGGTACACGGAAATTCAAGTTCAATGACATTGGTAAATATGTCTCATTGCGGGCCTCCATCAGTCACAAAACACACAGCATGCATTTACACTGGGTAATTGAAAAGCCTTATTCCCCCACCCCTGCCTGACAATGGAAAATGGATTTCATATTAGTTCAATTGGAAGTTTTCTTAAACAATTGCCTTCTCACTGGCTCCGCTGTTGCTGGGTGTTCAGGTTTGGACCTTGAGTGTCCCTCAGAGGCTCCTGTGTTAAAAGCTTAGACCTCTGTCTGGGTGCCACTGGAAGGTGGTAGAACACGTATGAGAAGGGACATCGTGAAAAGTTTTAGGTAACTGGGAGTCCACTCTTAGAGGGGATGGTGAGACCCTAGTCTCCTCTCTTTCCCTTCCATGCCATGCCATGAGGAGAGTGGCTTTTTGCTCTGGCACACTCCATACCATGTGCTGCCCCACCACAGGCCCAAAGGCGATCACGGACTGAGGCCTGCACAACTATGAGCCATAATAAACCTTTTCTCTCTATAGTTGATTACTTCAGGCTGTCTAACATAGTGCAGATGATGCTTTCTCAACAGTGAGTGAGATATCACAGAAACACTCAGAGCTAACCCCAGAAACCAGAGCATCTGACTGGGTAGCATCTGAGGAAGTCAGCGAGGTCAAGAAATCCTTTCAACTAACAACCTGGTCAGGCCAGTACCAGCCAGGCTATAGTCACCTGCCAGCAATACTGGCAGGATATTTCCTGCAGAACTGACAGGATGTAGCCCCCTTTTACCAGGGAGTGTGGAATTCAGTGCTTTTAGCCCCTACCAAACCCCCATTCTCAGTGTTATAATCTCATGCAAGAGCATTTTAGCAAAGCAAATCACTGGCTTCTGCTTTGGGGTCCAATGTATCCTCTTCACCAAGGCAAGATTGATCTTCACTCCAGCGTTCACACAGTTTTGGCCTTATGCTTTAGAGGGCTGGTCTCTGCCTCTCCTAAGAATGATGGCATCATAGCAGTAGAAGCATGAAGACCGAGGCAAACACTGGCAAGTCAGGTATGATGATACTGCTGCCAGATGTCCTCTGTGCGTGCATTACAGCGAAGACTGCGTTCGTGTGGTTGGTGGGCAGTTCTACATTGCAAATCATTCCTTCACAGCAAGACCTGCATTCCTGTTAAGATGAACGAGGAGAGGGAGGAGGAGTGAACATAGCAAGAAGGAAAGGGTAAAACACAGAAAAACAATGAAAGACTGCTTCATCTCCACCTGAAGCAGACCTCTGGAATCAATTAGCCAGTCTATACACAACCAGGCCTTAGGGCCACTTTTCTACAGTGGATCTGGATGAATAATCCACTTGAATGTCTTACATTCCTAACTATGCTTTATCTGCATCAGACTCAAGTATATGTGAAGCAAATAAGAGGGGAAACTGAATAAGGCTGACTGAGTCACCAAATCATCTAAAGGTTTGTAAGGAAAAACACTGAAACAAAATTGAAAGCTATGAGCCTTCTGAATTGGTCATTGATTTTCCTTCTCAGTGCTACTTGTTTGGTAATAACAATGATTCCCTATTGTCTGTGTTCACACCTGATTCCTATTATCACTGCTGCAATGGTTTGCTAATTACAACTGCTGAGTGGTACAAAACAGGGGGGGGAAAGGATGAGTGCTTAACATCACATTTTCAGAGAATGATTTCAAGGGAGCTGCTCTCTTAGCATAGTACCAGGGCATACCTGGAACAGTCCTTGACCTGAAATGCCCGGCCATCCATTGAGGCTCCCAGGATGTCTGAGAAACATACAGGTATCAGCTCTAAGTACCAACCATCAATGGTTCTGAACCCTGGCTGGACATCAGCTTCACCTTTGGTACATTGCTGGAAAGATCTTATGCCTAGGACCTCTACCTGCGGTTGTTCCAGTTGGCCTGGCATGCTCACCTGCCTCTCCTCAGCACACCTTGTTGTAGTTCCTGTAACCAGAGCTAATGATCACTGATGTCAGGTCCATTTTCTGTACTTTTAGGCTAAATCAGATTCCACAACTTCATGAAATTAATATTCTTTCAACTAATTTTATTCTCAAACCTTTCAGGTTTTCAGGTATATAAAAGAGTAAAATATTCATTTAGAATGACAAAGAAAATTACAGAGCTGAAAAGATTCAAAATATAGCTCACTGTATTGAACTGAGACTAATCTGTCAGACTCACTTCCTCCTCTGAGCAGGTGAGACAAGGTTTCCTTAGTAAAATGTGGTGCTATTTTCCTCTTTCTACCTTCTAGCTTGCCTGGGGAGTGTTCTTGGTGATTTCTAGTCAGGAACAAGAAACAAGAGCTGAGCTCTGTAGTGTTTATCTTCCTGACAGATTATCCTTTGGCCATGACAGATGGATTCAGACCATTTACACAGAGTCTGAGGCCTGGGCTCTCACTCTGGAACCTGGGTATTATTCATTTTAGCAACATTATTTCTTGTCAAAGAACAGAAACTTCTCTTAGTCTCTATTGAAGCACTGGAAGTGTGTCTTTCCTTAAAGTACAAATGTGCCTAACATTACTTATTCTTCCTATGTTTTCCATGATGCATAACTTACCATCACCAGCATAGGACTTTAGACAGTAACTTGACAGTACACAATAATCTTTACCGTATGCTCAGAATCTTGGCTGTGCTGGCAGCCGACAAAATGACATTCATTTTTGGAGGCACACTTTTTGGTGATGGACGTGCTTCTTCCATGACTGGTGAAGTGATGAACTGTCAAACAATACTGTGTGTCTAGATAAAAGAAAATTTAAAAATAGAGCAACTTCATTTACCGCACTGCAAAATAGACCTCTTGGTTGTTATACTGAGACTTACTCAAGCTCAGGATGAACCTGAGGTGCCAATGGCAGAAATACAATAACAATGGGCTTCGGAGTCTCAAGATCAGTAGAGGCGAACCTGTGGCATGCTTGTTACTCTGTTTTTCTTCTAAGAGAACAGATGTTAATGTGAAGCTGTTTTTTCTAAACTAAAATCTCAGTGTTCAGATTTAATTGCAGTGTTGGTACTTTGCCACAAGTGAGTTTTGGTTGCAGTTCGTCACTCAATCACTAAAAGGTTCATCATCAGTGGTCAAGATGCTATTTTAATGAAGAAATCAGTTTGTGAAAATGTGTGTGTGTGTGTGTGTGTGTGTGTGTGTGTGTGTGTGTGTGTGTGTTGAAAGGTGCTCATCCTGTGGCGTCAACTAAAGGAGGAAAAAAATAAGTAAAATTGTCATCAAAACCATGAGTCTCCTCATTGAACATGCAAGAGTTTGTGTCTGGCCTCCTTCTGTCCCTCTGAAGCATGTGTTCTAGAACACTAGGATCAGATGAAAACTGTGAGTGACAAGTAAACAGGCCAGAGTACCAGCTGCTGATCACTATACACTTGTTTCTCACAGGCCATGCAGCACATGGTGGTTTACAGACGTCTCCAAACACATACAATGATCATCTTCCTTCTTATCTAATTCTGACTCAAGTTCTCATCCTTCCAACCTGTGTGACTTTTCTTCATCAATGTATGTCCATTTTTATTTGCTTATTAATCTGTTAGTTTCCTACTACTTCCTCCTCTGTGTATGAGGTGTGATAAAAAATACATGGAATGTTCAAATTTTTTTAAAGTTTATTAGAATAAATAACAGATACTGTCAACTTCCCTCAAAGTAGATCTGGAAATCTTTTGTGAGTGTGTCTTGGAGGTATGATCACAAATGTTCATGCTGCTCTAGAGAGAAAAGGAAACTCATTGAAAGAGTTTATTAAAAATAGTAGTGTGTTCTCATCCACTGTGTTCCCCAAATCTGCCACCGTGCAACTTCTGCCTCTTCCCGAAAGTCAAAATGACTATGAAAGTTAAATATTTTTATCTCTTCAAGACATCAGGGCCGCTCAACTAAAGGCACTCACTAAAGACTTCCAGAACCTCTTTAGAAAATGGCAAGAATGATGAGATAAATGTGTTCAAAGCAAGAGGAGTATTTGGAGGAGGAGATTAATGGAAATATATCTTTTAATGCACTATTTTTTTAAAAAAAAATTTAAACTAACTGTACATTTCGATCATACCAGGTCATTAGAGTTATCTTTATACTTTTAACCGCACATATGTTGTTACTCGGTGTTCTTCCAAGGAAGTGACTTCATTCACTAGCCCAGGATATCGTGCTTTTATTCTGTGTCTTTCTATAGTTATCGCAGGCCAAGGAAATGCTTTTTAGTTTATTGATCAGTAACAAAAAGAATGTCATTTAATGGGAGAGAACAAAGATGGGACTGAAGTTGACAAGACCGGGCTTATGGAGCTACCTCTGTCACAATGAATCAGCCACATTAGATCCTTTGAGCACACTTTTCTTTTTGATGAAATAATAATAGTAAGTATGGTTGCACCTTGATATGATAAGCTTTACATAATATTTCAAAAAGCAAACACATATTGGGTATGTATCATAAGCCAGGCACCCTTTTAACTCATGTTCATTCATTTAATCCTCTCCATAACCCTTAAGATAGCCTACACCAACATCCTCATTTACAGATAAAGACACTGAGGCAGTTTCTTGCTCATGGTCAGATAGACAGACAGGTCCCATAGATAGGAGGTAGGATTCCAACCTAGGCACATTCTGAGGTATGTGCTCTTAATTAAAACTATGCAGGGTCAAATGGGACCTCCAATCCTATCTTTCTGAGGAATCTCCACACTGATTTCCACAGTGGCAAGTTTACATTCCCACCAACAGTGGAGAAGTGTTCCTTTTTCTCCACAGCCTAGCCAACCTTTGTTGCTGGCTAATTTGGAGACAGCAGCCATTCTTTGTGAAGTGAGATGAAATCTCACTGTCGTTTTCATCTGTATCTCTTGAATGACCAGTGATGTTGAGTATTTCTTCATATGCTTCTTAGCTGCTTTTACTTCTTCCCCTGAAAAGTGTCTGTTCATTTCAGATGCTCATTTTTGAATTGGGTCTTTAAATTTAGGTAAGCTGATTTCTTAAAATCTTCCTTATATATACTAGATAGTTCTAGTATATATAGTAGATTTTGTGAAATAGAAAATATTTAAAAGGAAATAGGGTATAAGAGTAAATAACAAGGGGAAAAATAATGTGATACTGATAAAAAAGGAAACAAAGCTTGTGTATATAGGAGGTAGGGGATTATAGGGTGGGTAGGGGAAAGGGAAAAAATGAGAATTGAGTCATGTCATATACTGGTACAAATTCTCAATGCTAAATGTGATGATGATAGGATATATAATGTACCAATAAAGATCTGAATTTTAAAAAAACTATGTTGCATCTCACTATCTTGGTATTAAGCTAGACGGGGTTGAAGAATGCTCTATAAAAGTGTGAATTTTCAGAAGGAAAGGGAACCACAAAATGTTCTTGAAAAGACATTTCAGTTTATAATCCAAACAATCAAGCCTTGAGAAGTGGTAGGTGCGTGCATTCATTTAAAAGATCACATACATGAAAGCAGCCTTAACAACTCAGCACTAAAGCCAGGGTAAGTAAAGAAGAACTGTCATTCCTGTCATATCCTGTGACATAGAGAACCTCTTTTCATAATACCAAGAGACCACAGAAGTAAAGCAATGAGGAGAAGAGGAAACCTGATATGATAAAGAACAATAGCTACAGGCCTGCCCAGCCCCAAGAAATGGTTAACTACCACTCCTATAAACAACACTAAAGTGAGAGGTTGAACAGATTCACCTTCAGTCATGATTTTAGATGGTTGGTTTCTCTGGACTTGACTGGCACAGAGTTAAGAGTTGGCTTTCTCACCATGCTGAAATGCAGGGACTTTGTGCTGATATCTCTGAGAGTCAGCTTCTCAGGGTAAGCCTGGCAAAGGCGATTCTTCTATTTTTTCTGTCTCTGATATTGTCTTATTGGAGAGCTACTGATTCCATCAGATGTAAGAATCTAAAGCCTGGAAATAGCCATTGTATGATCCTTGCATGCTTATTAAAAGGATTTGATTATAAAGAGCATGCTGGAGCTTTATGCACAGTCCTAGAATGAGCAGAGTTTCTGGTACAATTAAAAGATAAACTGAAGGTATAAATGAGTTCCAAAATGTATGAAAAGTATTGTGAAACATGAAGAAAATGCTCAAAGGGAAAAGGTACCTGGTCAGGGAGTTGGAAAGCAAAGAAAGGAAAGAAAAAAATTGATGATAAAAGGAAAAAATGGGAATAAAGCTTATGTATGAGGGTGGAGGGTGGAAGGTAGGGCAAGGGGATGGGAAAAAAACAAGAATCAAGTTGTATCATATTCAGGTACAAATTCTTAAAAAGGAATGTGATCATAATGTACCCTAAAATGTACCAATAAACTCTATGTGTTTTCATTTTTTTTTTTTTCTTCTGGTACTGGGGATTGATCTCAGGCCTTTCTGTTTGTGAGGCAAGCACCAGCCCCAGTGAGAGTAATCCCTATCCATAAACTCAATTTATTATATTTAAAAAATGGTTTATGAGGTTGGGAATCAGTGCTCCAATTTGCCACAGTTCTAACTTCTTACTTACATTTTTGGGGAAGTTTAAAGCAAACTGTTAGAGAATAATACCCATCCTCCAACACCAATTAAAAAGGAAAGGTATCAACCATCTTGAAAATTTTGAAATAATGAAGTTGAATTTCTGTGGAAAAAAATCACACAAGGACATGTTATCAAGTACATCTACCACCTAAAGGGCCATCATCACTCCACAGAAATTTAAAAGAACCTCAAGAAAAATATTTTGGCAGTTATTCTTAAGAAGAAAGAAAATAACCATGTAGATGTCATAAGCATGATGCACTGATTGATTTATGGCATCAGGTTCTCGGGCCTCATAGAAATCTCCAATGTGTAGTATTCATTGGCTTCACAAATTATCTAGAAGGGGTAAAGTATTTCACTGCTATAAATAACATGGTATAAGTATAGACGTTTCCAAAGATTCAAAGTGATATGTACAGACTCTAATTCTGTAACTGTTTTTCTGCTTATTTTTCTTAGTTTTTTACATTGAAAATCTAATAAACAAAACAGTATACCTTAAGTTCTGAACAGCCTCATCTCCTTACAGATCTGGTTTTTCACCTCTGAATTTTACGTCAGCACATTCTCTCTTCTTCCAATTTTGTAAGTTTTAAATCACTTAATTTCCTGCCAATATGGTCCAAGCCCCACCTTCCTCCCAAAGACAATGATAGCTCCCCTTGGTGTCTCCTTGCATCCTTGTTCCCACACGCTCTTCACACAGAAGCCCAAGTGCTATGTTAGAACACAGTTAGTACTGTGCACATCTTTGCTTAAAACTGCTGTTTTCCCAGCACCTTTACTGTGCAATCCACTCTCATCAGCAACGGAAGAGCCTGCTCATCACTGTGTGTGCTCCTCTGCTGGGTCCCCTCTCCATCCCCCGCTACAGTGCAGAACCTGGTGTCCTTCCTGATCATTGCAGAGAGTGAGCCAAGTCCTGCCTTTTAATGCTTTTGCCATTCCCTCTTCCTGGCCTATTCTTCCTACAGATCTCTGCTGGCTGGTATGTTGAGGTCATTCGACTCTTAGTTCTAATGTATACTCAGAGAAGACTCTGACCATCCAGTCAAAGACCTTATTCAATCTGTCAACAGATATTTATCAAATGCTGAAATGAGCCAAGTACAGAATTAGGCACCGGGGACATAACAGTGAACTAAACAAACTAAAAATACTCAAATGTCTGCTAAATGAATGAGCAAGCTCCCCAAGCATTAATACGGCTGAGGAGAATAGAAGCTTTCTTTTGCTTTAAGCCAGTAAGTATGACTTTTCTAGGGTATCATCAAGCATTTTTGAAATTGTTAGAATGCTTTACTCAACACTGGGATCTACCTGTTCTCCCTGGTAAATATCATTTAAGAAATTCTTCCTTAAGGTACATACAAATGCAAACTAAGGCTATGGTGCTAATTTCCAAGTTCTCTCAGGAGAGTCCATTGCCTGGTGAGACCCTTAGAAAATATTTCTGAGTCCTAAAGACCCTCACTGGCCTTTTGGTGTGCTACGTAAGGACCCTCTGCTCCAGGCAAGTCAGATGGGACCTAAGTGGCTACGAAATCATGAAAGACTTTTCCAGACGTGATACACTTACTTTGAGGACACCATTTGTCTTCAGCCCATCGGTTGCAGTTATAGTTATCCCCAGCATTTTCACAGGTAAAACACTTGAAGCTATTTGGAAATGGTGTGGCTGAAAAGAAAAAATGTGAAGCAAAATAGATTAAAAAACAAATATTTCAAACATTAAGTGTGATGCAAAATTAGCAACATATATTGCAAAATTTCTGTTTTTAGGGAGTTGGATTTTACTTATTGGGCTTTTGGGCATTGCCTTGATTCTCTTTTCTTTAGTTAGCTCTACAAAATTCCAATACAGAGTAATAAAAATGACTTTACCACTCACTTTGAAAAATCTATAGCATTGTTTTATTATAATTTATAGTTTGAGAATAAGTGGGGATTAAAGGAATTGGAGGAAGGTGGTAGTTGATCTTTGAAAAGAACTGAAGTCTCAATTAATCTGAGCTAGACTTTTCACTAATCAGTGCATGTTTTTTAAACTTTTGAAATACAACAATATTTATATTAGTAACAGTGGAGATTTTCATAACTTATAGAGCTACAGTGAGGCTAGAGCCATACCTCACAGGATCCCCAGCCCATCCAATCTTGCTAGTTTCCATTTACATATATTTCCATTAGAGCTATGTCTACCTTCAAGCAAGAGTTGTCAAAACATTAGACTTTGATTAGGAATGTAATTAAAATAAGGATGATAGTAATTCTTAAGCCCTTACACGCAGGCCAAAGCATTATGTAGAGGAAAAGCTGTGCATTAGGAGCAGCAAGGTCTTTTAGACTTTATGCCTTTGCAGGGAAGGAGGGCTTTGTATCTTCATATTTTATTAAATGAAAGAATAAAAATAAAATAATTTGATATTTGTGCATAAGCAGTACATAGGGCTCTGTTCTCAGTTCTGGAGATTAAAACAAAGGTCAAGGTGAACCTCAAACCATCCCAGTAACATAACCAGAAATTGGAATGAAAACTAAAAAGCAGTGGGTGTTTTAGGTGCCAGGAGGGGATGTATTAGTGTATTAAACACAGCGAAAGTCTGTCTAAGGTCCAGAGGATTTGAAATTAAATGCTGTAAATATATTTGTTTGGCTTATGTGTATTTGTTTGGCTTTTATATATCTACATATATTATGTAGATAAATATATGACATCCATTTTTACCTTTGAAATATGTACAGGTTGAAAAATACGAAGGGCCAATTCTGATGGATAAATGGCTAAAGTATAAACTGATCTAGTAATTATAATTACAGGAAATCTATTCAAAGATGATAGCATTAAAAGGAAAAAGTATATTTTCAAAGATTTTCTTTCTTTTTTAGTTTTTTGAGACAAGGTCTCACTTTGTAGTTCAGGCTGGCCCTGAGCTCAACCTTGAACTCACAGCAATCCTCCTGCCTCTGCCTCTAGAGTACTAGGATTGTAGGTGTCAGCCACGACTCCCAGCCAAAGATTTTCCAAGAACATTTCAATAAATTTAATATATAACTCACTTGTGGTGCTTTCTGATATAAAGTATGAATGTATGGTTAAATAAGCTAGTGATCAGCCATATAGTTGTTTTAAAAATGTGAAAGGTACTAAAACATTTTCAAAGACATTTAAAAATACTCAAAATATAGTACAAAATCTAACAAAAACTAAGGTTGTGTGATCACACTAAACTAAAATATTAGAATATTCCAAAATTTTAAAAAGAGCTCTTTTGCATGCTAGGATCATGAACAAATTTTACTTCCTTATATATATTTCTTATTTCTTTAGAATTTTCTATAAGGAATATATACTATGTTTTTCTTTTTTAAAAGAATTTTTCTCAACAAAAATTCTACTATATTTCAAAAGTTGGATATATGTAGATAATTTAGGGTCCATGAAAACTACTTGTCATGAATTTCAACTATTACACATTCATGTAGGAATATATAATAAGTAATAGTTCAAGGTGTGCATATAATACACGTATGAATATGCATATATGTGGAGTATATATGTATATACACAGAAATCTGATACAGTGTCCTGAAAACACAAAAAACAGTAAAGGTATATATCACTTTTACAAGTAGTATGAAAACTTTCATCACAATTTTGATATTCTTCCTGTTATGGGAACTATGGTCATTTATATATATAAAATTGTTACTTATAAAAATCTTCTCCAAAGTATATCATAGAATGTTTTCTTGTCTGAAAAGAAAGAAGGGCTTATGAGATATGGATAGGTAGATAGATAGGTAAGTAGGTAGGTAGGTAGATAGATAGACAGATAAAGGTCAAGGATACAGATAAAGGTCAAGGTGAACCTCAAACCATCCCAGTAATATAACCAGAAATTTGAATGAAAGCTAAAAAATAGTGGGTATTTTAGGTGCCAGAAAGGGTATGTTTTAATGCATTAAACATATATAAAATATATTAACACATATTATCATAGAGATAATATACCCTAATAGTTGCCTTTTTAAAAACAAGTAATGGAAAAGATGAACATTATGTAACCTTTGCTAATTGGAGATTATAATGAAAATCTAGATATATGCCCCTCACAATGTCAAATATTTTAATCTGTTTTCAAAATTGTTAAAGGCCATTTGAAGAATGAGCACATCATGCATGCTGAAATTACCTTCAGCCAATATCCTCCAATGACCAGATCAACAGAGACTCACTTTCCTCTGCTGAGGTATAATTAGGGTGAGTGTTCAAACGAGGTTTTAAAACAAGAAGCCAATGGAGAGTAAGGCAGGAGAGAAAATCATTTTGAAGATGTAAAGAAAATGTCTGTCACTATGCCCTTACTCACAGAAATGAGAAAGCCTTTCTGTAGTAGTCAGTGTATAGGTCAACTATTCCAGAAAAAGGCCACCCTATGGTACATGGGAAATGGGCATCAGATGGGCACTCTGACACCTCCAGGATGTGACCAGTACTTACGGTCAAGAGGAGGCCTCACGTTGTAGAAATTGATGTTCTTGGCAAACACCTGGTTCTCTGAGATGATAAATACCTGGATGGTCGCCACAGCTAGAGTGTGCCAGAGTAGTAGCATTGTGATCTCAGGGACCAGACAGGCCAAACTCATATGTCTAAAATGGAAAGATAGATTGGTTCAGATTATTTCTGGTTTACACATTAAGGGAAATAGGTTTTGTTTCTATCTGAAAAGCTCAATTATTTATCTTTTTATTCAACCCTCTGTGTGCATTTTGGGACTGGTACAAAGTAAACATCGCTTTTTGGATTAGATGAAAGTTAAGTAATTACCACCTTCTGCACTAGCCAGGCCTCAGAACTAGCCAGCCAGATCTCAATAGGACCCTAATGCTCTTCTGGGATCAGGAAGCACAGCAGCCCACTCTGCCTGGTCTGCACCCCACACCATCAGTGCCGGCGGCTGCTGGCTGGCTCTGTGCTGAGTACCTGAGATCTTAAATTAGCCATGTGCACTCTGCTGAAATCCCTGGCCACCTATCTGTCAAATCCTTTCCCTGAATACACACTTAAATGTTTGAAAAAGTTTTCAACTCTCACTACCTGAAAGAAACCATAAAAATAGGTGCAGTGGGAAGCACAATGACTAAAAAGACAATGAGTCTGGGAAATAAAATATTTTCTGGGTCCCACGGCACACAGACAGAAAGAAATATGAGTCAGTGTGAAATACCAGCCCCACCTAGTTCTGGGTGAAAGACAAACGGCCAGGAAGCAGAGTGAAATTCCCAGATGCTAAAAGAAACATACAACGTTAGCCCTAGTTCACAAGTACCACACAGTACTTGCTTGACTTTTAAGCAGAACGGAAACCCAATGAAGAACAGATACATACACGCAGTAGGTAAAGAAAATGACGTAGGGCCCTGTAACCCCAACCCCTAGAAGTCAACCTGGTGGTGGAAAAATCAAGAATCTCACCAGTGACTGGTTCTCTTTGACAAGAGGGAAGTGTGAGCAGCAGAAAAAGATGTAACCTGTAGTCCAGAGACTCCAGTTCAGATGTTGGCTCTGTTGTTTACTAGCTGCCTGACCCTGGGCAAGCTCTTTAAACTCTATTAACCTCAATTTTCTCCTCTGTAAAGTGGCTTAATAATATCTGGGCTGCCTACCCATTTGGGTAATTGTAAACATCAAATACAGGCTAAGATAGAATCATGTAAGATTGTATAAGTAAAGGCACTCATAATAAGAGTTCTGTGAAAATATAACAGTGGAGGTCAGTAATATTGGCTGAACTCCTTTTCTTTTTGCTGAACCAACTGGTTTCAGTGGCTTAGGGAATGGTGTAAAGAAGAAAGGTTTAATCCTTGTACATGCACACATCATTTTTTACACAAATGTTTTCTTTGAAGGTGGGTACTAATGCATAGGAACACACTGATTCTTCAGGTGTGATCAGTAATGCACATGCATTGAGCTGCTACTGAATGATAGCCACAGTGTCATGTCATTCTTGCAGATGACTTTTGCCACAATAGAACTGAGTCTTTATAGATGCACTCAGTATAAACAAGGAAAAACAAAAAACCTGGCAAGTACATTTTAAATCAACACAGTAGTGCTAAACTTTACACATGGCATTTTGGATCATTCTACAACTGGCCCTACATATACCCTGAAATACAGGATTTTTGCAGTTCATTTTAGAATCTGAGATTAACAGCACACAAGTATTGTATTTCTAGGTTTTATTCTTACATTCTTTCTCAAGAAATAGACATTTAGCCAATCTTATTATCCCTTACAGTTGGGTGGTTAAATTGACATACAGTTTGCTTTCCCCCTTCATTTCTCTAAGTTGGTCTGTTCCATAGGTATTAGAAATCTGTAGCTTAGTAATGGATATATTTTCTTTTTAATTTAATTGTATTTTATTAGTACAAGTTTGTAGTATATGAATTTTAACTCATTAAGTCCTTGGATATAACACAGCTTTAGTCCCTTTTCCCTTCCCGCCCACTTCTCTCCTTTCTTCCCTAAATCCACTTTCCTCATTTTCATTGTTACTATTATTTTTAGTTCATGTTTAAAATAAATAATGTTTTATGTTAGGCATGGTGGTTCATGCCTGCAGTCCCAGCACATAAGAGGCAGAAGCGAGAGGAATGTTTAGGGCTCACCTGGGCTACACAGTGAGCTCGGGCCAGCCTGAACTACAAAGTGAGACCCTGTATAAAAAAAAAAAAAAGATATATAATGTTTACATTCATTATGAGCATTTGGTATATAGAAGTGACATCTTAAATCTTTTTTATTTCCCCTTCCCCTGATCCCTTCCCCTTACTCTCATGCCCCAGGACCCCTCATCATTTAAAAAAAAAAATCTATTTCTCTGTTTCCTCCTAGCAATACTTTAGTTTGATTTTTATTTGTACTTTGTATTATTCAAATGAGTGATACCATATGGTATTTAAGCTTGTGTGTCTGATTTATTTCACTTAACATTGTATTTTCCAAATATATCCATTTTCCTACAAATGTTTTAGATATCTGCAGAGTACTCCACCCATCAAGCACAAAAAAAAAAAAAAAAAAAAAAGACCACTCAGAGGGGGGCCAGGGAGTTAGCTCAGTGGTTCCGGCGCCTGTCTTGCAAGCACAAGGACCCGGGCTCAATTCCCGGTAACCACAAACAATACTGGGCATGCAGACTCACCCCAGCAGCAACCAGTACCACATACCACAGAGCCGAGCATGGTGGCTCACGCCTGTAATCCCAGCCCTCGGGAGGCAGAGGCAGGAGGATTGCTGTGATGTGAGTTTGAGACTGAGCTTGGGGCCAGCCTGAACCCCAAAGTGAGACCCTGTCTCAAAAAACCTAAAAAAACAAAAACCAGAAAGTCTAGGAATATATGGAAACTCATAAAATTCCTGAATGCCTAATGAATCACTGAAGAAATCAAACAATTTCCAGAAGCAAATGACAATGCCTCCATGACATACAGGACCCTGTGGGACACCAGGAAAGCAGTGCTATGAGGGAAGGTCGTTGGATATACCTTATTTATACCAGTGGAGACACTTTGAAAAGGAAGGCCTATCCCTCCATCACAAACCTTAGTATGATTGTGTTAACATAGAAATACACAAGTGTTTCTGTAATATGGAGAGGTTATAGAAGGTCCCAAATTTTAGAGTCACATTTGTCTACATTTAAATTTGTTTTCTATCTCCAAGTAGCTATGAGACTTTAGACAAGCTGTGGAAACTGTCCAAGCCTCGGCCTCTCCATCTGCAGGACAGACAGAAGAGCACAGTCACCTCAGAGCTCTAAAGACAGAACTCAATGACTTAAGGAAGGACTCAGCTCAGGGCTGAACACAGGGTTGACCCTGTATTATTGAACATTTTCGGTTTAGGGGTAAAAAGCATTGACTCAACACTTGTGAAGCCTGGTGCACTTGAGTCTCCATGGACTACAATTTGTACATCTGTAAATTGGAAACAATAATAATATCTACTTTGTGAAGTTCTAGGAATTAAATCATATGAAGCAGTTAAAACATCTAATTAGCTATATGCTTGGAATTTTGCCAGTTCTTATATAATATACAAATCCCTAGTTTGGAATAAAATCAAAATCTCTTGTTTTCCTTCTGCATTTTTTTCTTTCTGAAACTGAAGTCTATTCATCCATTCAACATGCCATTACTGACATCCAGTATGGAACTATCACTGACTTCCCAATAAGGTGTTTTTTTCTCAAGCCAATTGCATTTTAGAGGGAGAAGATAGGCATGCCCACGTGAACAACAACCTCAGATAGTCATAAACCCCAGAAGGCAATGCAGTGAGGTGAGATGTCTGTGACTAGGAAGAGCTGGTGGCCTCGTACATTTCTCTAACTAGGTGGCATTTGAACAGACAAAGTAAGTGATGAGACAGAATTACTCAAGCAAAGAATCAAAAGGACGGCAGGTCAGACCCTAAGGTGGAAAAGAAGCCTGTCCCTCGGGGATGCACAAAAAGCAGTCAGTGTGTGACTGGAGCATTTAGAAAGTAGGGAAGGGAAGAGAAATGGGGAGTTGAGAGGGCCAAGTGACACAGGCATTTACTGTAAAGATTTGGGAGTCATGGGGCCGGGGAGTTAGCGCAGTGGTTCCGGCGCCTGTCTCGCAAGCGCAAGGACCCGGGTTCAATTCCCCGGTAACCACATAACAATACTGGGTGTGGAGACTCACACCCAGCAGCAACCAGTACCACATACCACAGTGCCGGGCGTGGTGGCTCATGCCTGTAATCCCAGCACTCGGGAGGCAGAGGCAGGAGGAGTGCTGTGATGTGAGTTTGAGGCTGAGCTCAGGGCCAGCCTGAACCACAAAGCGAGACCCTGTCTCCAAAAACCTAAAAAAAATTTAAAAAATAAAAGATTTGGGAGTCAGAAAAATTGAGAAATTGTGCACTTTGAGGTCATCTAATTTTGAAAAATATCAAGAATGCTTCATCTCTATAATCAGTCTTAAATCTTTAGCCTTGTTTCTAGCCCCTGGAATAAAAGAATACAAATGAGGATGAATAGGGAGGAATACAGAATTGAGATACACTAGAGTTTCCTCTGAATAAATACATGAAGGACAAATTAAGTTTTTAAGTTTATTTGAGTGAGTGAACAGTAATCCAAAGAGAAAGTTTGCGTTTTGGTTTCTCTGTCCCTCAAACCACAGCGCAAGGGCTGGAGCATCATTATCACTGTGCGACTGAGGAAACTAGCCCAGAGGCAGCATGGGTAAAGATGCCAGAATGCTGAATCCCTCACAAGTTCCTCTTAAAACATTTCCGTATGGTACCTCCTGGCCTACTGCACTCGAAATCTAATGGAAAGTAAAACAAAAGGGAGTTACTTTCATACAGACAAAATGTATTTTCATTTCCATTTCAAACTTAAATAGTATCATCTTATTCTATCAAAATTCTTGAAAACTGCAAAGGTTTTACCTGTCAAATAAAAGTGTCTTATATTTCCAGAGCAGACTTGATAATCCATTACCACATGCTGCTTCTCTCTAAGTACCTCTATCTATATCTATTCTTCATGTATAGGTTTGTGTTAGCATGACTTTTATTTTTCACAACCAAAAGGTATTACAATAGTGAAAAAATAAATGACTAAATGTAGTATCTGAGAGTTGTTTTATGTTGGGAATCATTTCACGGAGACTCTGAACTAAATATCACTTGCTGAGACTTTTAAGTAAGTTTTGCTGCAGAAGAAGGTTAGAGTAGAGCTTAGATATTATTCCAGAGAAGAAAAAAATGTTTAACACAAGAGAAACTATACCATGCAGGTTGTTTTCTCAACGCATCATAATGAGAAGTGTTATTTCTTCATGTGGGGCCAGGGATAAGCTGTGAGCTTCACAAGGGATTTGTAAAAATGTGTATTTCAATGCATCTCCCTCTGGGTGAAGTTTCTGAAGGAATCTAAGACCCATGTGGGCAGTTTCAGAATACGGTAATAATGATTCAGCATCTGTGACTTAAATGACTTTATATTTTGACTCTAAGAGAAAAAGTTCTACCTATACATTATGGAATGTATGTCCACACTCTTCAGATTCAATGGTAGCTCAAAATATTCTTTTCCAAACAGAGTTTATTACCTTCATCTATCTTGCCCAGTAGGATTCACCTCCTGTGCTGGTCTTCTCTGTGTTTTATGAATCTCATGAATTATGTTTTTGGAAAACCTTTTAACTCCTGTTTGAGAATGGAGAGTGTTTCATTGACAGGTGATGAAAGAGATCTCTTTCAGGCATATTTGCAAGAATAGAGCCAGAATGAAAATTCTCAGGTATTCTAGAGAATGTCAGGTAGGCAGATGTATAAGTGAAGGAAAAACACCTGAGATTCTGGCCCGCTACTGTGCTTAATAAAGGATGCGATTCACAGCACTCAATTCAGAAGCATGACAGTTTCTCAGGTCTGACCCCTCATAATCACCTCCATGGATGTGTAGCATTTCACACTTCCAAGAAAAATGGGGATAGTTGATGATGGCCTCAAGAGGCAGCATATCTTTGGCATTTTACTCTTTTGAGGTAGGAAAGTGACCTACAGTATTTTAAAAAATATTTCCCAGACTCATGGTTGGTGTACAGTAGATACTTAGTACTTTGTAAAGTAGAAACAGCATGATTAGCCATGACCTCCATAGAGCAGCTTTCTTAGTGAATAAGACAAAAGTTGTAGGCAATAAGAAGTCAGCAGTGCCCAAAGCAGATAAAGAGATGACCAAGAGATTTAAAGATATCAACTCAAGGTGGTAAATACTAGCATTTCTTACACAATACTTAGAAATGAATTAGCAAAGATAAAACCAACTTCATCTGCCAGTGACACAAAGGAAACAGATAATTTAAGGGAAACAGCTCTACTGAGTCCAACATGCCTATCAACACTCACATTCACACCTTGCTGGAAGTGACACTTATCTCGAGGTAAGACACTGTAATGACAATCTTTAATAGGCCCAGCTTTCCTTGTAAAAAGGTAGAAAGTGTAGTGGAAATTCAAAGTAAGCGCTGAAACTTACTGAGAAAGAATTAAATAGAAGAAAATGTTCCTCTTGAAGAGGAAAATTTCCAGAACACTACATCATTGACAAGCCTTGTGCTCCTTGCTTCTGGCTACGAAGTCAGACTGGCAAATAGCCAAGTTGGTTCCTATTAAATTTATGAAGGTTATTTGTGGGATGTATTTTGAGACTAGATTTAGCTCCCTTCCTTGCAGAGGAATGGGGATTCAGATTCTCACCTCCTTTGGAACTTGACTGCCAGTTTCCAGGGGTTCTATCTCTATCTTCTCTCCTAGGCTCACTCTTTATTTATTGTACGTGAAGGACTTCAGATTGTCTAAATCTGGAAAGTAGCATGATGATAGTCACACATTTACAGCAAATATTTCACTGAATACTTAATATATAACAGTGAATAAAACAGACCAGTCCCTGTGGTCTCATAAACTATTGCGCCAAAAAGACAATACAGTGTACCTCGGTTCACAAACTTAATTCTTTCCATGATTCTGGTTGCAGAATTTATTATAGTATGTATATGCTTGCAATTTGGTTGCAACCAGAATCACAAACACATTTTGCAACCAAAATCATTACACCTCTTTTTACACAGATGGCATTTAAGAAATCTTAGGTGCCTAACTCCCTTTTCTGCTCTCTTCCTTCTTTACACATGATTAACAGGAACTAGAAATCAGATCAAAGATTATAATATCCAGCTCTACTTCATATAAACTAGAATAAATCTAGAAGATATTGAATTCTGTATATTAATTCTTAAGAGATTCAGAAATTCTTCTTGTAACCATGTAGGAAGCTTGAATAAATGACCAATGTCTCTTGGAAACTATAATGTTCTTCAATTTTTGATAATTCATGATTTTTATGTAAGATTAATAAAGACTTACAATTACACCATAAAGAGTCATGTATGTAATAAAGTAGTTCTGTAGCATTTCATGTTCCTGTTGCACTACTTATGGATGACAAACAACAAAAAATCTCATCCAGCATAGCATCAGAACTTCAGAGAAAAAAGAACCTCATATCTAAACATAGAGCTGAACATTTTGGAATGTCAAAGGCATAAGATTTTTTTTTTCTATTTCATGCGAACTGATTAAAGATAATGTGTAAAACTGCACTGATATTAACATAATTTTATTATGCAAGTCAATTTTAAAACTAATCATAAATTAATACAGGGCTGATAAGTCTGGCACTTGGGTGAAGACATAACCTAATCAACTTTAAAGACATCTTTTTAAAATGAAATTCAATTTTTAAACAAAAGATCTTCAAAAGTAACAGCTTTTTAGCTGCATTTTTGTCAAAGGCATGATTTTTCATCTATTTTGCTCAGGCTTTCGTGGCACCAGAGGAATAAGATAAGAACTACATGGACTGGATGCAAAGCTGAGAGCTTTAGAAATTAGAAACTGAATTCCCTTTGAAAAGAATCAAGAATGGTTTGTTATGTTTGAATTATTTGAGCAAATATAGGCATCTGTGCTGGTCAGCCTTCGGATACTATAAAACCTGTGCTAACCAATTCATATAAAGAGAAAATTTCTTTTGTTTCTTGGTTTTCAAGGTTTCAGTTCATGACCGATTGGGGCTTGTGGTCAGTCAACACATCATGACCAGAATGGGTAAAAGGATAAAACTGAAAGCTATCAGCCTTATGGGCCGGAAGCCACGTAGAGGGAGAGTGAGCTAGGGGGCTGGGCCCAAGAGCACCCCCAGTGACCTAACACCTTCCCCCTAGGCTCCACCTCCCAACAGCGCCTCTCTGTGGACCAGCCCTTTAATAAATGGGCACATTTGAGAACATTCAAGCTGCGAACTGTAGCAGAAACTAATTTTTTAAATGTTATTTAAATGTGAAATTTCCTTCACATAAATGACTTATTTTTACCAGTTTAACTCCATGAATAGCTCTTATGAGGCTGATGCCAACTTACTTAAACACAAGGCTCTTAGGATTCTGGGTAAGTCCTATTGTGGATGAGAGAACAAGGAAGGTCCTAACACCTCCCACGAATGATTCTTCTCCGCGGTGTGTTAGCTTTTGCTGGGTACTTCCTCCAAGCCAAAGAGGACACAGTAGAATGCATTATTTCTCCTCTCAGAAAAACTCTTCTTGATGATCCTTAAATCAATGAGTCCTAGGAGTACTGTACAGAGGGGACCAAATGACTCATGCGTCGTGCCTAAAATTTGTTTTGAGGTGCTAAAGATGCATCCATCATTTGATCATTTCTTTCAAAACATCCAAGGCCCAGCACCGAAAGGTAATTCTATCTAGATAGTCCTGCTACCATGGAGGCAAGTGAAAGATTTTAATGTTCTCTATGGAAAAGGGATAGCTCTGAACTTGAGGGAAAGATGGAGCGGGACAGAAGTCACGCAGGTGTTTGGTGCGGTTGATGAACTGCTCCTCCAGCAGCACTGCACGCATTTCCAGCAGGTGACAACACAGGGTAAGCACAGCGGATGTGGCTTTTATGTTCCATGCCCTGGCTTGCTTTACTGAATTCATTTCTTTTAATAGCAATCAAAGATCTCATAAAAGAATCCAAGGCTAAACCATTGAACAGCTGGCAAAGGATCCATTATTTTACATTTGCTGAGGGGAGGAGTGGGTGGTACCAAAGATGCACTCTAACTCAGAACTAAAGTGAGAAAATTCAGTACCCCGCATCGCCCCATGTGGAAAGTGATAGCTAGCATTTTCTACTTTGTTTTGTCTCTGCTGACGTAGAAAAATGACCATAAAAATAAAATGCTCACACAAATGTGTTTTTTATCTTAATCATTCTCTATACATTCTACAATGTACCAAAGCAAAAATCAAAAGTGATTAATTTACTTAGTTACATATGGATATGCGTGTATTTTATTGAATGAGTTATGAATATTTTATTTATGAATGAGTTAATTGCTTATGCACTAGCTTAAGCCAGGTTGTGAAGGCGAACTTGAATTCTGTTAATAGAGAGTGAATTCCCACCTATTTTGGTTATTTTCAGAAACCACAGTTTTATTTCAGTTGAGACATCTTCCGGGGCACAGTCGTTACTATGTTCGTCCTTTCTTCTTTTTGTCCCAGGGTGTCACACCACTGATTGTTGTGTGGACGGCCCCCACTAGCTCAATTTGATTCTCCATTCAAAAATACATTACACAAGTAAAGAACATGTTTGCAGATATCAGTATGAAACAGAAAGGCATTTAAAAGCAACAATAAACTGCATGCTATGGCAAAAGAATATTGTGCTGACTTGTGCATAGTCACAAAACTCAGAATAGATTATTCAAAGACTATGGAAGCTGGCAAGCTTATAAAAGCAGTCCTAAGGAAAAAAATCTGCATCCTGCATATATAACAAAGTTACAAAGTGTCACTTGCCCTATAAATTGTCACTATTACTACCTGGAGCAGAAGGAAATGTACATATATAAAGATATATGTGTATAATTTCATACTCCCAGAGGAAACTGAAAAGTTATATATATTAGGTAGTATTTTAATTGCAGCCCAAAAATGACACTTAATGGTTCATGATGTGGTTCGCAGTCCTGCAATGTGAAGTTGAGTGAAAGCACTCACTGGTGACATGGGGAAATTAGCCTTTGCAGGCACCCACTCCTAGGAGCAGATTCTGACCTGGCCACTTCCTGGAATGATTCCCTCTAGCTGTCCTCAACCTGGTTTCCCTTGTCTCTGTTTTGTGGAGTCCTAGCAATGAAAGAGAATGACAGGTAAGTTCCTGTCACCATTTTTGTCAATTTACCAAATCTATTAGAAAGTTAAATGTAGAGATACATTGTCTCCCTGTGGATACTATAATACCAGGTTCATCAAGGTCACTCAGTGTTTGATAAGTATTCACAACTAATTTCAATGTGTGTATTTTCAGTTCTCAAATTCTACGATTACCTGAGCTCACAAGAAAGCAAGACATAAAGTTCATTTGAAAACCAACTTTAAGAAAACTATCCTAGAATATGTGGAGAACAATAACAGACCTCACTAGAGTGTATCCTTTTATTTCTGATGAGTCTTTGTCCATAGATGAATAGCATGTCGTAGTTTTGTGGGGTTGTTTTGTTTTTGTTTTTGAGACAGGGTCTCACTTTGTGGTTCAGGCTGGCCCTGAGCTCAGCCTCCAACTCACATCACAGCAATCCTCCTGCCTCTGCCTCCTGAGTGCTGGGATTACAGGCGTGAGCCACCATGCCCAGCACTGTGGTATGTGGTACTGGTTGCTGCTGGGCGTGAGTCTCCACACCCAGTATGGTATGTGGTTACCGGGGATCGAACCCAGGTCCTTGTGCTTGCAAGACAGGCGCCTGAACCACTGAGCTAACTCCTCGGCCCATCATGTCGTAGTTTTCATAGCACTTGCTTTAAGAAGTAACCAGCTCTGTTTTCTCAGGGTATCATTCATCACTGTTTCAGGTATGTGTCGTGCCTTGGAAGGTCCAGGTTACATATTTCTCATTTAGCAAACATTTCTGTGAATACTCCACCCAGGGTTTGCTCTCTAGCATGAGAAAAGCTTGGAGTATGTGGACACCTGCCTGCTCTTTGTCACTTAGCACTGGGTTAGGGAAAGCAAGTCCATGCTTGGAGATAGCCTAAAGATTTCTCTAAAAAGTAAAACAGGACAAAATAAGATTTTTCTTCATCTATACCACCAAAATTGCCATGCATGTTTGACTGTTTAAGAGAGCAGTCTTCTAACACTCTAAAAAGTTACCCCTGTGAAGAATCCCATTTTCAGCAAGTCAAGGTCTGCGTGACACGGGCCTCTGTGTGGACATGTGCTGCAATCCCCTCTGTACTGGGCCTTCACCACACACCTACAGTGACTTCTCACAGTCTATCCTGGTCTAGTGCAAGGGAATAACTTTGCTGAAACTCCCTCGGCCTGCAGACCCACTCCTCCCCCCTCCAACTGTGCTCTGTGTTGGCAAGGCAAGCAAGAAAGACCATTTCTGTAGTTCCTTTCCCACTGACCTACAGTTTGGTTTGGCCAACAGAAAACGCTCACAAACTGCCAGAATATGGTGAAACTGCACATTTATTCCCCTCACTACCTCTCTGCCATGTCCCGCAGCTCTTGGTACGTGACATACTACCGTCACCACCTCTGAGAGGTCGGCATCTATTTCTCCCCTGGTTTGTTAGGCTTAGGGTAGTGATGGCAGACTTTATGACATGCTTGTCAGTGGGCTGTTATCACCGAAAATTCTAAAAGGATTGCCTAGGGCATGGAGAAAATGGCTCTTCTCTGCTGCTAACTTGACATGCCTTTGTAAATACCCTTTGTTAACTCCCTCAAATAACCCCACTTTGATTACACCACCTGGTTCCTGCCACAAACCAGCTCAGCCTTGAATCCAGTCTTTAAACAGCATCAAAAGAGCCACTCTGGACCAGAGAGTTACGGCTCCTTGTGACAACAGAGCCATTACAGGAACAGCTGTAGTGCATAACTGGTAGCCTCCTTACTACTAAAGTGATGAGTCATTGTTGCAGTCTCTTAGGTGACAGGAAACCTACATCTCGATTATTTTGTTATGAAACAAAACAATAGGTCACAGATGTGCAAATATTGTATCTTTTCTCTGGTATGAGAAAATGAAGATATAAATGAGTTCTAGTATATATAGTTGATACTGTGAAATAGAACATATTTAAAAGGAAAGAGGGTATGGGGTAAATAATGAGAGGAAAAAAGAATGTGATAATAATTTTAAAAAGAAACAAAGCTTATGGGGGTGGGGAATTGTGGGGTGCGTGAGGGAAGGGGAAAAAATGAGAATCAAGCCGTGTCATATTCTGGTACAAACTTTCAATGTTGAATTCGATGATGATGTGTATTCATAATGTACCAATAAAGATTTGAATTTAAAAAGAAAAACAACAGTGCCGGGCGTGGTGGCTCACGCCTGTAATCCCAGCACTCGGGAGGCAGAGGCAGGAGGATTGTGATGTGAGTTTGAGGCTGAGCTCAGGGCCAGCCTGAACCACAAAAGCGAGACCCTGTCTCCAAAAACCTAAAAAAAAAAAAAAAAAAAAAAAAAAGAAAAACAAAATTAGAATATTACTGAGTACCATATCAAAAGATAAATCTATTTTATAGCCTCATGTAAATATCCAACCTCACCAAAATTGTTTTACTTTTCTACTTTTTTACTACTTTTTTTCTACTTTTTTACTACTTTTTTTACTACTACTTTTTTTCTACTTTTTTTACTTTTCTACTTTTTTCTACTTTTTAACTTTTTCTACTAGTACTGTCACCGAAGCACGTCATTAAATAAGCAGAGATTCTTGAACTTCACTGAAGGAGCTGAGAAAAATAAATATATGCTATTATAAACATAGTTCTAAAATCCATGAAGCTCGAGGATATTCAGGGCTAGATCCGGTTATTGCATTACAGTGGCCAGAAATATGTTTATTTGAATATAGTAGATTCACTACTTAACTGAAATCCCCTGCTGATGGAATGAGGCTTTGCCCTATGGTTTCCTTCCTAAGATCTGTATTTTCAGACTAGACTTTTTTTTTTAACTTCTCAATTAAGGGCCTTCTAAAATGCTGTCCAGCTGTTCTTCTGGGATGTCTGTCTCCTACAGTCCTAGACTTCTCCGACACTGTCTTCTCAAAGACCTCACTTTCCCAAGGCAGCCTTTCACCTCACCTTCCACATTAACTCCCTATCCACCTTTCTTAGTCAAGTTTCTTCCCTCCTTCTTCTCTTCTACTCCTTGCTTCTCTCACTCAAGGGCATCTTGAAAGAAAAAAAAAAAAGTTCATCTTGAAATACACATTTGAGATCTCATCCATATTCTGTACCAATTTCCAGACCATAAAACTCCTTATTGGCTGACAAAATGTTCTTTGATAATGTTTAAAATAGCCCCTTTTACCTTGTGCTTAAAATGAAACACACCTTGAAGGTACTTTCATAAAAAGCAGAATGGAAGAACAGAGGCCAAAGGAAATGAATTTTTCTCTTTCTACTCCTATTTTTGGTGAATGGACTCGAAGATCCTCCTCACCCTAAGTGCCCAGAGTGTAGGCTGGCTGTGGGGGATGGTATAGGAAGTGCCTGAAAGGAGAGAACCAGCAGCAGCACACCTGTGACCTCACTTGTCATTTGTAGAGCACTAGATGCAGAGACAGCTACCCTTAAGGCCCCACTGATGGCCACTGATGGCAGCTGCCTTCTAGTCCACAGAGTCCTAATTCTGATCAGCTGTCACTACGGCGCAGGGCCATGCCTGCACCTCAGAGCACCCCGAGGCTGCCCAGCTGCCCATTGCACTTTGTGTGGGAAAGATACTTGATAAGCAACCAGAGAACACATTTTGAATAAGGTTAATTTCACCCTCTCACTCGTTTGCAAAGGCCACCCGCTTGACTCTGAAGCAGACTAGTTTTCACCTAAGCTTTACTGTCTGGGCTTGGGTAAGGCTGTGAGACCTCAAATGAGCACATTCACCTTCCCCATGACTCACCTTCAAAGAACTTTCCCATCTGAAGCTAATTAACCTCCCCAAACAGCTATGAGGTAAGTGCAGTGCAGTCATCCCTATGATGTGAGGAAGAAATTGGGGATGAGGAGGTTCCAGACTGTGCCACAGGTTATTAAGGGTGTCCACAAGGGGTATGAAGTTATCAGACTGTAATACTGGGTGTGGTTTCTCCACCTACTCTGAAATCCAGACCTATTGATTAGGCACTGTCCACCTTATCATTCTCTGGTCTTTAGTGAAGGTACAGACAAAGGCTGGGTGATAACATATGTCAAAGAAAAATATGTGCTATGATTTGTCCCTACTGAACACTCTGGATATCCTTCCTACAGTAACTCTGCCTCAGGAGTCAATTCTGCCAGGTCTTTTCCAATAAAAATTGCTAGGGAGATGTAGTACTATCTCCTAGAAAGAAGGCTAACAATAAAACATCTGCATCTGTCTTCCTGGGAAGCACACAGTGAGGCTTACTCTGGTATCTTCAAAAGCACAAGCCAGTGTACAGGCAGTCTTTGGGTACAAATCACTACCTAGCCAGACCTGCAAGTGGCTCAGGGACAAATACGATGTAATGGCCTCCTCCACACATTTGACCAGGCCCCACCACTTTGCTGCACACCTTCCATCTTTGATTAGTTTCCTATAGAAGGGCACGCAACAATACTTCCTCCTTCCCCACCGCAGACCTTTCTTATACTGAAGGAGGACTAGGATTGGCAATTTCCAAGACAAACATCACCTTCAAGCACAAAGCTCATGTCCCTTTTCCTTTGTTGGTTCCTCTTCCCCCTCCCACATGGTCCAAGTTTTAGGCCTTTATATTGTTAATCTTTACTTTCCTATACTATGCTATACACTATGCCATTTTTACTTAGGGACCATATTCACCTTTACACATTTAACTGCCATTCCTGTTATCAATTTCCAAATCACTAGGCCTCTCCCTGATCGAAGAAGGCTGGAATGTAAATTGCAATTTTCTGCCCTTTTTAAACAGTGTGAATTGAACACTATGACCACATAGTATTTCATCTGAGCCAAAACTCATCCTCACAGAACTTAAAATACTCCAACATGCCAATAGTTATAATAGTAAGCATGAGTAAACAGACCAGTGAAATGAATACACAGAAATCAATTCAAAAATAAAATAAATAGATTCAAATGCATGTGGATATTTTTTACAGGGTAAAGATGGCTTCCCAAGCCAGTAAGGTAAGGGTAGATTATAAAAAGTTAAGTTGAACACCTGGGTCACCAAGAAAAAGGTAAGCTTGGATATAATCTAGTGGCTCAGCAAACTCAAATGGCACACACATAGTACAAAAGTGTACCTCTGGCTTTGAAATACATCATTTGGACATAAGGATCTATAACAATTCTCCACTCTATTTGTATTTTGCAAATTCCATTGGTAAAATTCCCCAAGGTCTTTGTAAGAACCAGTCATAATTATGTGAAATGACAGCAGATTGGAGACACAGACAAGGAACAAAAACAGCCAAGAAACATTCTGCTCTTTTGGAGTAGAATATATATATATATATATATATATATATATATATATATATATATATATATATATAATATATATATATATATATATTCTATATATATATTCTGGTGTAACGATTGTGAGCCATCCACTATCTGCAGCCTATGTCCCTTGTGCTCATCAGGCTAATAGGTGCTAATTTTTTCATCCCCAAGATTCATCTCTCTTGTCTCTACTCCAAATCCCAGATTTTGTATGTAGAAGAATTTACCTAAACGTTACGTAGAAGATAATAGCTCCCCACTTTTAAGATGAGAAATGTATAGTTACCATGACAATTGTTTGACCACACAAGATAACTAAATTATTGCATTAAATTATTTGGACAAATGTAAAAGATTTTTATTTATTTTAGAGTCATTGAAGCTAGCTTAACATCTAACTGTGAATACACTGGAGGTTCTGAGATTCCAGATTTCTGGCTTTTGAGAAGACAAAGGGGTGGAGGTGTGGGGTGCATCACCTGGGACCGCTACGCAAACTTTTTTGGTGTGAGGACACCACAGGAGCCACAGCCAGCTCTCAGAGGGAGCTGTGGTTCCCTGAACACACACAGGAAGCATGAAATTCTTGTTATTCATCTTAGCGAACAAGAAAACATTTTTTTCATGACTAGGTTTTTCCTGAGCAGTTTAGTTTTCTTACAGGTAAAAGCAGTTGCTGAAAGTTAATTCATAACATCAGACAAGTTAGTGAACCTCCGGTGCCTCAGTTTCCTCCTTGTAAATGTGACATCATCATAAAAATGAATGAACCTTACCTAATTTGTTTCAAGTCTGGAAGACAGGAAGATCTCAATAAATATCAACGACAGCAGGCAACATCTTGGAAATGAGTATGTTTAGAATTATGTCTCTTGGGGCGTCTAAATAGGACTACCTCCTGAGAAATTACAGAATACATCCTCTGTCACCATTTCCTTAGACTAATTAGCTGGGGTACAAATGGAAATTACTTTCATAACTTCAGCTTTAGTGGTGTTGAGTGATTTATATAAACCTATAGCTAGGAGGTCCCAGAACTACATTCCTTTTTCTGGCAAATTGTACTTCTTCCACCAAAGGCAGTATTGTTCATCACATCTTGTTTGAGTAATGACTTTGGGATGGGGCTGGGCCGATCCCTTTTCCTCCCCTCAGTGCAAGGGCTTGAAATGCACACAGCAGAGAAATATAAAACACAGCTCATAGATAAGGACAGAACCAATCAGCTCTCAGCTGGACAAGACCGTTTGGAAGAGATGCAGGGCAGGGTCTATTTCCAAATAGGCAAATAATGATGCCAGTTTGATTTCAGAACCTGGAACCTTCAAGGGCTGGGGATTTAGCTCAAGTGGTATCAAGCCTATCTTGGAAGCCCAAGTTCGATCCCCAGTACCTCCAAAAAAAGAATCTGTAACTTACAATTCTCTATTTTCTGTTACAAGGGGAATATGAACTCAGAATCACACAGTGATTGAAGAGAAGACAGTGATTATAGTTAGTCACTCCTGTGTGTACTTGCCTGCCTCTTATCATGTCTCTGCTTCACCTCAAGGAAACACAAGAGCAAAAAGATGGTCAACACTGTGCAAAGAAGAGTCCATCTGGAACTCTACAGAAATACCGCTCAAATCATCTGATCTGGGGCGGGGTGAAAACAAACCCTGTGATCTTGATGACAAATAACAGTATTAAAATTTTGAAAAAAATACTCCTGCCACACTCAAAACCTTCACTCATTACTTCTTTCCCCTATATGAAATGCACATTATAATTTTCATAAAATAGTGCCGCTTATACACTTTATGTGCAGGATTTATTTAGTCATGCAAATAATATTTAGGGAGCACCTACTACATGTCAGGGACTGTTTTATGCACTGATATATCTTTAGTTCCTAAATCAAAGAGCCAGCTCCAGGTGGCTCTTTTCATCCAGTATTTTGCTACATGCTCCCCCCCACCCTGCACATTCACACAAAACAGCTTCAAGTTAGCATTTATTGAGTACATGTAAGTGTCAAGCACCTAACATCATGAATTCACAAAATTCTTCCAATGCTACCATAGTGAGAAGGAACTATTGTCACCCTCACTTTACAGATGAAGGATCTGAAGTTCAAAGAGAGGATAAGTAACTAATCCAAGGGTGCGAAGGTACTGTGAGTTGAGGAGAAACTTTATATTCAGGTCCAACTCCAGATTCATCCATTTTAATTCCCACACTATACTGCCTTCAAAACTTTTTAAATGTAGTTTGCTATGAGAGACATAACAGTTTTAATAGTCTATTCTGCATTTTCCTTGTCTGCTCTACTGTGATTCTCCTCTTCATCCGCACAATCCTAGAATCTAGACAATGATAATTTAAAAACAATTGTATCAAGCCATGCAGCCCTGGGACAGCAGGCTAAGAAATGACAGTCATTTGTACATAAATATTTAAATCTATGCAATACACTCCATTTAGTACATTCTTCAAATTCTAGGCTTATATAAAAAGAGTTCGGAACTTACCAGCTGTGATCTCAATGATTTGCACCCAAACAGCTCTCCACGGACCTATTTTCCAAATCAACTTCCTTGTGCTGACACCTGGTCACTGAGAGGCTTTGCCTTCTTTGCCGATTGCACACTGACAAGGGATAGGAATCTCTTTGCATCCCTCTTCTCCACTTTTGCCTTTTGTTTTTCCCAAATGTTGTAGTTTTTGTTCTCCCTAAAACTTCCCAAGTCAAAACCATAGTTCAGTGACTTGAGCAAGATTAAGAAACTTCTGAACGGGCTCAGGGAGTCACTCCAATTGCTGAAGAGAGAGGGAGGGACGCGTTCCCACCATCCAGGAGGCCCAGCAGCCTAAACCCTGGCTGCCGGTGCCTGCGCAACGTGTCCACAGCGGCAATCGCTGCTGCTGCCCTAGCACGTTAACACTAGCTTGTTCTGCTTTGAGGCTCAGATCCTCATTATTCTCCTGGGTGACTTCATTAATGGGTCCACTGAAGAAGATCTTTCATTTAGCTCCAGAATGTCCCAGAAGCCCATGCTGCACTTTAGGGTATTTTTGAGCCAAATTCTTCATGGGAGGGAAGCTATGTGCACAAGAGGAGATGCTCGTCTCCCTACCACACCACACTCAAGCCCGTTAGGCCAGAAGTCCTTCATCTTCAGGATTAGGCCCGGAATGGAGCAAAGGCCCAATGTGTACTGAATACAGAAGAATGAAGAAAAGGGATGTGAAAGCAAAATCACATTCTCTTTTCAGGAATACTTTATGAGACAGTGGGTTAAGTAATAAGAAAAAATGCTTGAATGTCAAAGACACATAGCACACGCTACACTTCAATGAGAACACTAGGAATACAGGGGCCTATGAGATGTTAGGCCACATGGCCAGTGCTCTGTCCACACTTTATAGCAAAGCTTATCTGCTTTATCATCAGGAACTCAAAACAGTTTGAGATTGCAAGGTGGCATAAGAAAAAGAAAGATAGTGGTAGAAGTGCAGAAGAGAAGTACTAAGCTGTCATCAGATCAAGAAAACAGCAGTTGCAGCAATCATCGATGTTCTAAAAACTAGATTTCATTACAAAATCCCTCAGTGAAAATTCCAGAATTTCACAAGCTTAATAATTTAATGAGGCCTACTAATCAGTTGTATATTAAAATGTTGGCACCCTGCTTATGCTTTTACTTAACTTTTTATACATTTTGGCTGTGATAGTGCAGGAAAGTTGAGAGCTATTTCCAAAATCCCTTTATGAATCTGAGCTCACTGTGACCCCAGAAGGACAAAACTAAGAAGACTTGGCAAAGTTCGGCAATTGCTCCATGGCTACACAGTCTGCATATGATATACGAAGCTGGCTTCACTCTGTGAGGGTAATTAAGTCACACATTAGACTAGAAGTGTCATGTATGGCATCCTTGTCCCAATTTATCTTTGAGTTTTCTTTTCTTTGTAGAAGAACTATTAATCAAGTAAACTTCCAAAATGGAAAATAAATGAATATATATTTATAAACATATATAAATATGTATAGCTTTTAAGTGAATGTTTATTCATTTAATAAACATTCTTGCATACTTACATCAGTTACTAGAAGTAAAAAATAAAGTAAGATATGGTCCATGCTCTAAAATGATTTACCTATAGTGATGATGACCACATACAAATGATAGATGTGTGACAGTTGCTATAGGGACAGTGGGTTATGGACCATTACTAACTCTGCTACACTGAAACTTCTAAAATGCTTGTGATTGCATAGCTTGTTGTAGCTGAGGAAGCATATTACTTATGCTAAAATCATGTGGGCATGTTCCCAAGAATAAGAAAATATGCAAAGAACAAGCCACACACATTATAGGTTGATGAAGTAGAGGAAATGTATCAAGAAAAAGGGTTTCTTAACATTTACATTTACATAAAAGAAACATGTTGGCTGAGATTTCCCACAGATATCATCGTAAATGAAGAGGGCCGACAAGCACTTCAGTTGGCAGCACCAACCAGCTGCCTGCTCAAGGCTCAGTCAATCTCTCGTACACTCAGAACTAGACAAACACACTCTTCAAAAATTTTTACCCAATTCTATAGTTCTCAGATCCTCAATTCAGAAATTTCATGCTTCTGATAACATTAGACACTTCAAGATGAAACTTGATGGGGGGAAAGTCAAATTTTACTGGTCACCAGCTCACTCTTTGCAAATTAAATCTTTACTATATTAAGTGCATCCAGCACTAAAGATACTTTATCAAAACACATTTGCATTATTTTTCTCAAAGAGTTCCAGTCATCTTTTGAACTGGTATATCCCTATAATGCAATGAGAAATTTTCACATGTGAAGAAATATTGGCCACCCACTTACTGAAGTGCTAAAAGCAATCACCCTTACATTGGGCATAATTTAATACAAGAAATTTTTATAGGGAACATACTTGACTAGAAAAATGTTGAATGCATAGTCATGTAGACTGCTGAAATACATACTATAATCTCCTCAAGCTATCAAAGGCTGGTTTAGGAGTTTTGGGGGCAACAGTCCCCGTAGTGAATGATGGCGCTGTTCTGATGGCCTGAGCAGCAGACTTACTCTCAGCAAGTTCCTCCCTGTGGTCATGAGCATCCATAGAGCTTTGGAAAGGCTTCCATGACTCAAGGCCTGACTGCTACATTCATGCTAACTGGTCCTGGAACTGAGTTCCATCTTGAATTAATTAAGAGAGGATCTCACCCACAAGAGTTATTCCACCTACTTCTTGAGGTTTTCCATACCCTCATAACTTCTATCCGGCTTCAGGAGGAGGCCAGCATGCCACATAATCTGATGACTTAACTACCTCTCTTGCCAGCACTTCAAAAACAGTAGGTAGTTGGAGGATATTTGAGGTCAGATTTCTACTAAGCAGATTCAAGTGAAGTACTTAATATGTGGTTCACACAGTGTAATTCTGTGGAGTCCTAAAATGTAAGGAAAAACCTTTGACCTAAAAAATTGATGACACATGAAATGATGAGAAGACGTACAGGGCAAAGTATGGTTAAGATTTAAAAGAAGTATTACACGTACAATTGATAATCCCACGTAATGACCCCATATTACTTAAAAACAAAAACTAAGCATAGTGAGTACTTAAAATAGATGAAGCACATTCACAGACAATACCTCTTCAGATTCTCACAACCAAATGGTAAGATAGTAAGAGATATTGTATTATGTCATGTCACAGATGAAGAAATAGTGCTCCTAAGAGGTCAAAGGATATAACCCAGGGCATCTTACAGATAAGCCACTGAATTCAAGGATAGTACTCCCAAACTTGGCTTCCTGTAATCCTGACTTCCATGATCTTGTCTTTTTGCTCCTTACCAAAATGAGAGGAGAGAAATACAACATGGCTTGAAACATGGGCTATATAAAATATGATAAGCTGTCTTTCTGGAGAAAGGAGAGATCAAGTCTAAGAAGGACTATTTACAATAGCCAGATCAAGGTGGGGGAAATGTAAAGTGTTAATCAGTAGTAAAAATGAAATCCTGTGATGATCTGGATGAGCCTTGGAAGACACTGCTAAGTGAAATAAGTCAGACAGGAAAAGACAAATGGTGCATTCATAAGTTTTTTTTACAAAAAGCTGATCTTTAGGAAATGTGAAGAAAAGCTGTTCAGCAGCTGCTAAATTAAGCTAGATAAGATCAAGCTAGATAATTCTCTACTGATCAGGAAAGCACTGTCAATATACAGTAATGATAAGGTACTCTGTGTTTCAAAGCAGCTAAAATAAAGGATTTGGAATGGTTGGAATGGTCACAAGTAAATGGAACAAATGTTTGAGGACACAAAATGTTTACATAGATTTGAGCATCATACAATGTGTATATGTATAAAAATGTTATATGGTAAGATAAAAATATGCATAATTTCCTGTCAATTTTAAAAGTTTGCTGAAAATTTTTATCTCATAAAGTAGAGGGTAGACTATAGAGTCTTCTGGATAGCAGAAGCTGGGCAGGATTGTTGATGGGGGCAGAACAATGATGGTTAGTGAGGAGAAGAGCTTGGTAGGAAGATTAACTTCAAATTTTCTAAATAGCACACTTGAGTAATCATGGTTGACAATAGTCAGTTGTATATTTCAAAACTGCTCATAGTGTTGTAGGCAGTGCTGAAGTCTGGCTGCGCAGGGTGCGCCATACCACAGTCCAGTAGCTCATTACAGGACTACTCTAGAGCTTTGCACACAACACCCATCATGTGCACTGAACACCCTGAGTGACTGGCTTGGGCCACCTGAACATCACCCCCATGTCCTGACTCTCCAGGCCTCAGCCAATAGACAGGTTACCCATAGGCTTCCTGCCCCCAACTACCTGTATATAATCTGCATCCTTGGTCAGTAAAGACAGAAGGGATCCTCTGAAATCATCTTTGGAGCTGTGTCCTGCCTCTGAGCCTCACCCTCTAGATCCAGGTCAAGATACCTACACACAGCCAACCATAAATGGTGCCTCAATGTGGGATCCCCAGCCGGTGTAGAAGAATTGCACTGGGTGAGTGTACTCCAGTTCTTTAATGGGGAATTTAGCTATCACAAGGATTTGCAGGTCGTACTGCTTCGTGCTCTCTTACAGGGTTAAAATAACCCCAGAAGAAAAGATTTCCCAAAATATGCAACACATTGAAAAAAAGGGCAAAATAAAACTCCCTCTGCTTTTTTTCCCCATAGTTTGTGCTACCATTCAATGCTTAGACCCACATATCCCGAAGACGTCAGAGGTGTGGTCCCCTAGACAGTCCTGCCAGATTCCTGGGGCTCAGCCGGCTCTTGAAGCTGACTTTGAACATGGCGCTATGGCTGCCTCATTGCCACCACTTCAAGATAGCGCATGGGCCACTCTGCTGCCATCACTTACTGTTTCTTCTTCTTCCTTTCCCTCTGCTTCTCTAGAACACCCACCTTCTGATACTAAGCCTTCACCCAAGCTGCTACATAAGCACAAGTCCCTTCCCCTTTCTCTCCTGTGGAGGAAGTCCCACCTTCAACATGGCTGCCCACATATCACTCACCTCCCTCATACCGATTGCAGGCAGTATCTTCTCCTTTGCTTGCTCACCCCAGGACCGACTTTATCTTGCTCTATTTACACTCAGCTTTCTCTCCTTCAATAACTGTGGCCTTTCCACAGCTCAGTGACATTCTCCTAAAAATACAGAGGCTCCTCTCATCCTGTGGAGGGACCCCTTGACTGGAGATTGGAAGGGCCCCGAACCATTGCTAATGGTGGGGAAAGTTCCTCCTGTGTTCTCCTACAGGACAGTCCACAGCCCACTCGGATCCCGCTCAGAATACCTGACCCTACACCAGTCCTGCCAACTAACAGGATGGCAGTACTAACTCTCAAAAACCCTGCTCATGCAAGAGCACAGACTCAACAAATCAACAACTCAACCAGTGGCCTGGGGTGCCTTTAAGGCACTGGTCCAACAAGCCACTTCACTCGCTCCCTTAGAAACACCTCCATCGACCGTTGGTCCCATAATGATTATCTTGCTCTGCGTCGCACTCACAGCCAACACTACAGCTGCCCAAGATGATAAACAGCCTCAAGTGTGGTCCTTAGTTCCTAACCTCCCTCCATTTTCATTTCAGTTGATTGGAACACCACCCTTCTGGGCCCAAATGTTTCCTTTAAAGCTCAAGCCACCTTCTCCCCTACCAGTATCACCAACTCTCCCATCTTACCTTTCTCCTTCTGGGCCCTATCCCATTTTTCTTCATCCTAACTTCTCCTTTTCAGCTTAATGACAGTCACAATCACCTCCTGTGTTCACCTCCATGTGTGTAACCATTCTAGCATTTGGTACACTTATATTGGTAGGAGCCCCCTGGCAATTTGGATCCCAGTTCAACTTGACCAGTAATGGCAAGAGGCTGATCCCCTCTTTGCTATTATCTTGCACCCCTGAAAGTCCCATGATTTAGGCATATTGGCAGCAACAGAGATCATTTTAGCTATGGTGGGAGCTGCCCCCACTGTGGCTACTGTTTTGATAATCCCCCATGACCAAATAGTTATGGCCTCATTGATCATCAATGACACCATTGATCATCTTGCTCACAATACCTCTGCTGCACTGCATGAGACCTCTCTCCTATTTTAAGATTCCTGCTCCAGCATCCTCACCCTTCAGACCCAGATTGATCCTCTTGTCAAGGATCTACACTTACTAGAGACTAAAGTTTTCACAAGACGCCATGCTAATTATACTTCTATATGTATTACCTCCTACTGGATTACCAATACCTCATACCAAAACCTCTCTGCCTTTATCTGGAAAACCTGAGATCTCTTCTTTACAGGACTATATCGACTTACTCATTTTGTGGTCAACTAAATAGTACGACCCCCGTTGACTTCAGTAATGTCTGGACCATGACCTATTCTGTGGTATCAAAGGGATGGGCCACCCTGTCTAACTGGGTGAGGAATATAATCTCGGATCACTGTATGTTTTTACTATTATAATGTTTCTTGCGGCCTATATCTTCTTCTGCCTTCTCATAAAGCACTGCAAAAATACTAGCATTGCCCATTGTAGTACTGTCTTTCTGGCTGAAGCCCTTGAGTCAGAGACAAAAGGGGGAAGTGTAGGAGATCTTGAAGTCTGGCTAAGCAAGTTGCACCACACTGCAGTACAGTAGTTCACTGGAGGATGACTCTAGGGTGTTGCATACAATGCCCATCATGTGCATTGAGCACCCTGAGTGGCTAGCTTTGGTCACCTGAACATCACCCCCATGCCCTGACCCTCCAGCCATTAGAGGGGTTACCCATAAGGCTTCCCGCCCCCAACTACCTGTATATAAGCTATGCTCCTGCTCAATAAAGACAGAATTAATTCTCTGAAATCATCCTTGGAGCCTGTGTCCTGTCTCTGAGCCTCATCTTCTTGGTCTGGGTCAAGATGCCAACACACAACCAACCACAAAGATGCCAACATACAGTGAACCACAATAGTGAGAATTTTGAATATTCCCAACATAAACAAATGTTTGAGGTGATGTATAGTCAATTACCCTGATCTATCATAACACATTATACATACATGTTGAAATGTCTCACAGTACCAATAAATATGTATAATTATTATGCATTTTATGCATTAAAACAAATATATATATATATATACATATGCATTACATATAAGTAATATATACACACACACACACATTCATACGTACATACATATAGTTATGGGAGGCAAAGAACATAACCACAGGCTTATAATCAAAGAATAGGGACTTAGTTGAGATATCTATCACAAGGAGGTGGGAGGTAAGGGTTGTTAAGGAAGTTAAATCATCATGGAGGATTCAGGAAGTCAGAGTTGAATTTTTGGTCTTTCAAGCAACAAGACTCTTTCTGCAGAGCAGACTGTCATGATCTGTGCAGAGCTGAGGAATCTGGTATTGTGCTCATTCACATAGCAAGGGCGAAGGAGGTGAAAAAGGGGTGAGGGCAGGCCTGGGGCTCTGAGTCCAGGGGGCGCCAAGGAGCTGATGGAGCTCTGAAATGAAGTAAGTGTGCTGTCAGAACCTAAACCCAGAAGCATTTGCTCATCGACTTTCTTGAACAAGAAAGCTAAAAGACTGTGATGATTATAAAGAACAGGGCTTATAAAAAAAGAGAACGATGATTGATGTTTACAAACTTAAGGTGGATTAAGCCATTTTAGGTTGGCTAAATCTTGTAAGAAACTCTGCCTCCGGGATTCAAGATTAACAAAGGTAGAATTACGTGTATTTTCAGGCCTTAGCTGAATGTAATTTCTTTTGCATCTGGCCAACCTGATAGCAGGTCTACTGCAGATGAAGGAGATTGGAACAGAGTGCCGTTATTCTGGGCCTCTTACCTCTATTTTAATGAGCATCGAAATGACTTCTTTCTGGTATATTTTACTTGAGTAAAGGGCTCCACAGTTTAAAGCACTTCAAAAGCTATTGATATAGTCTAACTTTAGACAGATGAAAAAATAAGATCAGAGAGGTGCACAGCTTAGTCTAAGGTAGATGAGGTAAACTGAGGTGCTATTTTAGCTATATTAGATTGGTCAGCTGAGAACTTAGAAAATAAGAATCACATCATGAACTTGAAGTCTTGGGACTGAGATTCCCTGTAGGCCCCTTGCTGTGCCTACAGTGCAGTCAATCTCCAGGTACCCTGGTAGACCTGGCCCAAGGTGGGAAACTGCTCCTGGATACACTCAGCAGGGGTGTGAGTGGCCTCACACCACTCACCACTGCTCCATGTGCTAGAGCAGTCTAGACCTCAAGCCCTTCCCGAGCCTGGGCCACCTTCCTGCCTCGTCCTGCCTAGTGTGCTTGAACAGGAAAAGGGTCTGCTTCACACTTTCTGGAACTTACTCATGTTTCAACATTTGCTTATGCCTCCCCCGACTTTAATCTCTTTTGGATGCTAAGAATGAAGCTAAAATAAAACCAAAAAACCAGCACCTGCAAAACCACCTTAAGAACAGGGCTATGTATGTTTGTCAGGTGAGGTAATAAGTGAGGCAGGTTTGGAATGCTCCCTGTTACCAAAGAATTATGAGCTGGAAGCAGGGAATCATTAAATCTGGCTGGTTTCGCTTGTGTAACAGCATATAACGTGGTACAAGCTACTGCACTGCCCGCTGATTCAGGAAGTTTAGGGAGAAAAAACCCAGCAAAGGCCCTAGTAAATCTGTCTCTTCATATTCCAGTCATAAAAATGTATTCCCCTCACTTCTACACACAGAGTCTACCATCACCTTAACTGTGTTTATCAAAACAGACAAAGTGTCTTTGTGGAAGCCAGGTCATTTCTCTTCTTTGACAGCAAACACTGATTAAATCTTCTAGAGAAAAGATAGGCAAACCAGAATCCACCTTCTTGCCAGCTTCAGAGAACAGGCTCTCCAGTTCTGGTATTTTCTTTCCCCTTCTCATTGTCAGGAATAATAAATAAAAATGATAGAATGTTGTACAAAGTTCCCACTGAAGATGTTGCTATTTATGTTTTAACTTCAGTTGAAAGATTTTCTACTGGATTTTGTGAATTGTCTAATCTAACTAAAAGAATACCTACATAAACATTGACTCATACCATTCATTTAGAAACTAGAGAGAATACAGATAACATACAAACTGATAGTGCCAGATGAACGTCACCCTAGGACAATGGGAGATCACCTTTTGGAATGGGGGACTATAGCTTAGATTTTTAATGACATTAGTACCCAGAGACCTTAAGTTATGAATTAGCAGCTCTCTAAGAAATGATAAACTCCTAGATATACAGAATACATAGTTTTAAAAAACCACATCAAAATGTCCTTTTGGATACTCACCTACATTGCTGAGAGAAATATATCCCAGTTAGAAATCTGGAGGAAAAATTATATCAGTGGCACATATGCTGATCCGAGCAATACAGCCTGTCTTTCTAATCGCCCCTGGTAGTCTCTCTAATAAATCACACAGCTCTCTATACTTCATGAGTAATTCACCAACATGAAACATCCAAATTTTGCAATAGTTATCAGCACTGCCAGCTAGCTGCTAAGAGTGAGTGAGATGAACGAACTTGGTTTGAGAGAGAAAACAGTTTGTGTTGTCTCTAAAAGTCAACTGCATAATTGCAGAGCTTTCTAATTTCCACCAAAGATCTGCAGGTATTCTACATATATAGAGCTCATAGATCCATAGGCTGGTACCCCTTTTCGATTCTTCTTGAATGGCTGGCAGGTAACACTGCTGTGGGAGGACAGGCCTCCCAGCATGCATTTGTCTCCTACCTGCACAGTCAGAGACTAACATTACATGTACAGCCAGAACTATCCTTGCTCTCTAATTTGAAAAGACACTAATTAGCAAGTGAGGAAACAACAGGAAACCTCCTGGCCATTGTAGTAGTCAGACAAGAACAAAACTCTGTGTGTGCGTGTGTGTGTGTGTATGTACACATATATTCTCAAGAGCTACCTTTATCCCATAGGAGAAGGCAGAAACTATGCTTTGTGCAAACTGACCTGGCCTTGCATGGGTGTATGGACAAGATCTACTGCCTGGAGTGAGTCTAGAGATGCACCATAGTTGAGAAAGAAAAGTATATATACCACCAACAGGTTTCCAGGAGCTCATAAAACAATCATGAGGCTTAGAAGACCACAGTGACGATGGATCAATATAAGATGAAAGGCGTTTCTCTCTCTCTCTCTCTCTCGCTCTTTCTTTTTTGGTGGTATTTGAGATCAAACTCAGCTGAAAGGCATTTCTTAAATTTAACAGAAAATAAAATTTCCAAAGCAACATGAATTAGCTGCCATGTCTGAAATTACTGGAAAAGTAAATTCTTTAATGTGTCCTTATTTCCTTTGTAAAAGGGGCTACACTGCCAAGCCTGGTCACTTTTTTTGTTCTTGGGACTGAATAGACAGACATTCAAGTAGATATTCAGTCTCAGGAAGAGAGGGGAAGGAAAGTGACAGAAAATTGGCTTTCAGTTAATTTTTCACTGACATACAAATCACAGTGGGGATGAGGTGCTGTCCTTATAATATCTTAGATTTTCAAAGGCCAAAAAATAAAAATTAAAGCTTTGACATTATAGGACGGCAGGAGAAGGAAGAACAATGAACCATTGTATGATGCAGTTAAAAGATGTGCAGAACGTTAGTTGCTTCTCAGCCTTAGTCTTAAATCTCCAGCATAATAGAAGACAAGAGGTATTCTTAAACATCTTGGATTTAATTGGAACACATTGTTCAGATCCTGAATTTAGGACCTAACTATCACTTAGGAATTGTTGGTAACTGCTCACTGACAGCTAATGCTTAACTTCTTACAGTCTTGGTTTCCTCATCCACAGATGAGGACAACAACACTTAAATTTCAGAAAGATAGTCAGAAGTAAATCAAAAGAAACAATGAGAATCCAACGAATTAAGGATAAATGTGTTTCACAGTGTCCGTCATACAGTAAGTGCTCAATAAATGTGAGTTACCTTTTAGGCTTTTCATTTTCAAGTGTAGAAAAGAAATTCTGGTAGTAAGAAGACAATGCCGGGTTATATGAGAAGGTGATACAGTCCAGAGTTTCTTGTTATTCAGGTGGCTGATTCAGCTGAGCCACCATCAGCACTATGGATGGCTTTGCACAGCCGTCTGCAGAAGCTGCTTGTTGCAGGGAATACAAATGAAGTCCCTGGCAGGCCTGAGGTTCACCCCAGAGTGGAGCCTCGCTCCCCATGCCTTGCAGATACCATGGCAAAGTACCCCACTGTTGACTCCCCAAACATCTGCCCTTTAAGCCAGAAAGCCAGACATGAGTTGTTTCATTGCTTCTAGTAATTTGCATCTATTTTATTATAAAAAAAAAGCCACATTCCTGGTTCCAAAGAAATAAAGTGAATAAAGAATAAGAGACAGAAGGAATTGGCCAGATGGAAGTAGCGTGAAGGTAACCCAATATTGTAAACATCTTCCTTTGCTGCTAGACAGTAAAAACAGAATCCTAGTCAGCTTCATGAGTTAATATCAACTGGCTACATATTTGATAGCAACAGAGACCCAACAATGGAAAAAAATAAAAGCATTTCCCCATATAGCTGGAAAAGCGTTGGAAGGAAAATGGCAATGGAATGTTCCAGGTTCGTTCTGTCAGCTCCCATGCTTTGGGGGTCATTTCTCCAAATACCAGTGTTGCCAGTTCCTCCTACAATCAAAAGCAGCAGGCTGTGCATTAAGTTCCACAGCTCCTCACTTGTAATAACTGAAACACTAGTTTTCATGCTGTACAGAACACAAATGCAGCTGCATCGATCCACCTGAAATCGTCACAAACAATTCAACTAGGAATGAAAGCAGATGAGACACTTCAGAGGACTGTTAGATGACTCAGGGCACTGGGTGAGTGCGTGTTTGCAGGAAGGTCACCTTTCAGGTAGAGTTATTGCTGACTTAAAGCATAAGTGCTGCTCTAATTTTCAAAGTTTTTCTCTCTGGCTACCTGTGAGTCCTCAGAGTCATTATTCCGCTACAAAGTCCATGGGGTAGGTGTCACACTAAGATGTAGGTGGCCACCAGATAGATCCCGTGAATTGCCACTAAGTTCCTGCTTAGTCTGAATTCCTTACCAAATTAAAACATCAGAAAGAGTTTGGGAGCCAGGTGTGGTGGCTCACGACTGTAATCTCAGCACTTGGGAGGATTGCTGTGAGTTTGAGACTCACCTGGGCTACATAGTGAGCTCAGGGACAGCCAGAACCACAAAATGAGACCCTGTCTCAAAAAAGAGTTTGGGAGTCAGTGAGGCAAATAGTTGAGTAAAGTCAGTAGATAATAAGACTAAAGGCAAACTACAGAGCTGTGCTGGTCAGCACACCAGGGTGAGAACCCCAGCAGCTGACTAATGGAGGTTTCATTCCTTTCTTTGAATACTCTTTCATCTTTTTGAAAGCAAATGGTCATCTCCTTATTTTGTAATACCCAGATCCAACTTACCTCTCTTGTCCCTGAGCTCATCAGGCAGCTGTCTGAAGAGATAGTTTCTAAATGCTATATTCACAATATCATACCACAGTGATATACGCACACCTAAGTTTATAGCAGCACAGTTTGTAATACTAAATCTTGGAACCAGTCCAAAAGCCCACCAACTGATGACTGGATAAAGACATGGTATTTTTTAATACAATAGAGTACTACTCAGCCACACGGAATGATACATGTGAGGTATTCATAACTAAATGGATGCGGCTTGAGGCCATAGTCATAAGTGAAATAAACAGGACACACGTGTAAATATCATATCATTTATCTAGTGTGAGAAAATGAAACTGTAAATGAGGTCCAAAATGTATAATATGTGAAATAGGAAGAAAAAATTCAAAGGGGAGTGGGAACTACAGAGGAAGAGTAGGGCAAAGAAAAGAAGGGAAAGAAAAAAATGAAAGTATGAAAGAAAACACAGAAACAAAAGGAATGTTTATGGGGGAGGGGATGAAGGGTGGCCAGAAGAATGCAAAATAATAAGAAGATATATCATGTGCAGAATTATCATATAATTCTCAATGATATGATCATAGTGTACATAAAAATGTACCAATAAACCAATAAATAAAAAACATTATGTTTGTAAAACTCAGTCTTAATTATACAAGCAACATAAACACACATTTGTATATATTATCAAGAGACTTATAATTATATGTCTTTTCCCTTCTCTTAATGATAAACTTTCTGAAAGCAAGAACCACGTGTCCTGTGTAAGTACTAAAGCAGACTAAGAAGATTCATAAATTAACATTTTCTTTGAATTAACAAATGAAATCACAGATTAATAAGCAGTTGATTTGTGAACAAGTAGAAAAGAAAGATTATTAAGTCTGGGATAGGATAACTAAGCTAGAAAATCATCCAGCTTACATCTTGGGCATGTATACAGCCCTAGACTACTAAATCTGAGGGATTCCATGCATGACCTGAATTTTAGTAAAGCAATACACAAAATTTTTATCTTTGGGAAACGATGGTAACTTATGAAATGTCAAGTAATGTTTCTAGGAGACAAGCCTCAACATTAAATGTTCTGAAGTATGCGGGAGTGCTTCGTCTTTATTTATTGTTTAATATTTTTATCAACTATATGAATAAAGATAAGAACTTTTTATCAAATATAAAGATGGCACAATGCTAAGAAAGGCACTCACTATATTTTATAACAAAACTAGATTTTTTTACAAAGATGATAGATTAAAACATCAAGCTGAAGTAAAAAGCAGGTAAAATCCAAAGTTAAACATATTTGCTCATACAATAAACACACAAACAGAGAATGACCAAGATCTTGTGAGATAGTTTATATGAATCCTGTAAGTAATTTTAAACACTATTTTAATTATAGGAATAATGCTCCTGCTTAATGCACAAATGATGTTTGGACTACAATATCTACAGCAAGCAAAATTCTTCTTCACATGTGTATCAGTAAGTGTTCTTTAGAGAAATAACCAAGAGAGAGATGGGGGGAGAGAGAGAGACAGAGACAGAGACAGAGAGAGGAAAAGAGAGATCTGGTACAAAGACATCTGCTACAAGATATGGCTTATGTAGTTATGGAGTAAATTATTTTATGGAGTAAAGTAGTTATTTATAAACTTTAAACACAGGAAATGAGTTGTGTAGTTCAAAGACCTGAGAGTCAGTGAGATGCTGTTATAGATCCCAGCCCAGCTCTGCAGGTGTGAGAACCAGGAGCTCTGAGGGCAGAAGATAAGCACCTCAGTCAAGGAGAGGAGAGTCAACTTTTCTCTCCCTTCCACTTCTATTCAGGCCCATAGTGGACTGGCAAGGGCCATCCACTGGTTCACGAGCACACCTGTAAATGATGCTTTACCATCTATCCGTGAGTCCCTGGCCATCGCTCTGAAAGAGTGCTGACCGCCTTCGGAACGTCCTTCCACGTCTGACTAGGAAGAATCCGATATACAGAGTGCGCTTCGGATCATGACGCACTCATGTGCTCTAACAGCTCAGCCTTGAGACCGCGGTGGGAAGAAAGCTCTGCCCCTGCAAATTCACCAGTGTGGTCCAGGAGCTTCGGAGGCTCGTGACGACAGGGCTGAGGAAGGATCCGGCAGTTGGCACTGTTATGGAAAGGAGGCTTATGGAAAATGGGACAGGAATGAGCCAAAAGCACAAAGGGTAGAAACAGTGAGGTCAGGAGCCACAACACAAGGAGTTTGGGTTCAAAATGTAAGTTCAGAGTAGAAAAGAGCAATGGGAAGCGCAGATTTCTCACGCTGTCTTTTGTCATAGATGCCCCAGAAGGAAATCACAGAGCAAATTTCAGCTGTACTTTCTTCTTAAACCAATCCTTTCTTCGGCACCAATTGCTTAAAAATAACAGCATACTTTTCTCATATCTCTAAGTAGTAGCATTGAAAAATATTTTTCTTATTCAAAACTTTTTCAGGGGCCGGGGAGTTAGCTGAGTGCTTCAGGCGCCTGTCTTGCAAGCACAAGGACCCGGGTTCGATCCCCGGTAACCACATACCATACTGGGCGTGGAGACTCACCCCAGCAGCAACCAGTACCACATACCACAGTGCTGGGCATGATGGTTCACACCTGTAATCCCAGCACTCTGGAGGAAGAGGCAGGAGGATTACTGTGATGTGAGTTTGAGGCCGAGCTCAGGGCCAGCCTGAACCACAAAGCGAGACCCTGTCTCAAAAACCTAAAAAAAAAAAAAAACTTTTTCAGCTATCTATGTGTCACTGCAAACACGTGGTCTTTCTTGTTTCTTTGTTGTCCTTTCCCCCTTCCTCCCAGCCCACCCTTTCCATCTCCATACACACAAAACAACAGAAGCAAACCTGTCTCGCCTATAGTACCAAAAAGAAAAAAAATTACTAGGCCTTAAAAAAAAGCCCCCATATAAGGAATGAGACAAACAGGATTCCTATCTGTGAGTTATAAAAACTGAAAGGTAAGGGAAATTTTATAGACCCAGAAAGTGAGGAAATGAAGAGAAAGACATCAAGTCTGCCCAAAAGGTGATAAAATATTTTATTTGTTCCTTGGTTGTGAAAAAGAAAATAAATCATTAAAATGACTGTCAGAATGCCTCAAGGATAAGGACATCGGATAGGACGTGGCTATAAATGTTGTAGAGAGCAATAAAAGAGTTGGTTTTGTTTCCTTAGCGTTTGTCTGGACTGAGCCTTCCTATTTCAACACAGGAGTCACGGTCAGTGGTAAAAGCCAGTCCGCTCCAGGGTAGACATTACTGATTCCCGTGGGAGAATCTCAGGGCAGCTGCCCGTCTGGATCCAGGTTTCTCCCTGCCTCTGACCCTGTGGGCGATGCTGTCACACTGACCACACTCGGGACTACCATTTGTTTCATTTCCACAGCGACTAATTATTCCACATATACCTGCTTAACACAATTATTTTCTTAATCCTAGGAATTAAAGATGAAGAAAACAAGATTCCTTTCCCCCAAAAGCTCAGTCTCCAGTCAAAAGGGCCTTGGATTAATTCTGATGTTGTTTAATGATGTATTTCAAGTGCCTGGAGATAGAGAGGGGTGACAGAAGGGTTGTTATAATAGTGACTGTTGATTTTATTTAAATCCAGAAAGGATTAGCTAAGAATTTGCAGAAGAGGTAGGATTTTCTACTACCCCATAAACCTGATCCAGCATTGTGCTTTGAATAGTTCCTTTTTATTTTCTGCATGCCAAGCTAGCCTGCAAACATACCATGGTTCAACTCTGACTCAGAATACAGCTTTTTCTCAAACTTGATTTTTCCTAATCTGTAATGAATATAAATATTAAGAATTTCAAAATTAACTGAGCATTGAAAGGAACAGAACACACATGACAATAAATATTGATGTTCTAACTCCCCAGAGATCTAAAATTGATCTTTGACAGCTTACTATCGTATTTGTCACACAAATCATACAGAAAGGGACCTGAGAATAGTACAGAGACCAGTGACATGACAGGTGGTATTTATAAAATGGAAATGACTCCAGCTGACTCTCAGAAGCACTCAGCCACGATGACACATGTCAAGTACGAAGGCCTCTCAGCACTGTCACAGGCGCAGAGCTTACGGGGAGCTTTACCACGATCCCTACTGACTGCTCAGTGTGCAGCGTGCAGCATCCTAAGGAGGTACAAGTCAGACGTGCCCCCAAACCCATGTTAATGGCTGTATCCCTTGAGGTCAGTGGCACGCAGGCTTGAGAGTCTGGTCACTCATGTGATCTTTCTACCCTGACCATTCAGAGAACTACTTGTGCTGATATGAGTTGATATCATTCTTCCAGTGGACATGTGCCCGAAGACAGAGAGCTGCACAGAATCTCTTCACAATAGTCCCTGACTCCATGACTGAGACACATCCGTATAACTCGTATTATGACAGGAACTTTGGCCCCAAACTCCTGTTACCCACAAATTTATTCAATGAAAATGAATATGTGCTGGCCCAGGTGACCCAGCAGATGGTAATGAGGGGATGACTAATATTCTCTTGAAGTTGCTAGTTAGAATATAAGCACTAATTCATCGCCTGATGGGGCAGGTTTCTCAAGCCAGCCAAGAACAGAACAAACACATCAACATCACTTCCCCTCCTAACCCCATACTTAAGGCTGATTTTCAGCCCCCAGTTGAAGAAAAGCAATCTGCAGAAATACCCTTTCAGTGTCTGGGGGTAACAGAGACAATGACAGAGTGAGAACAGCAGGGAAGATGTTTGTAACTTCCTGGAGAGAAATCCTGTAGGAACACAGTGACCCTGCTCTGGGTCACTGTCCCGGTTACCTCAGGAATCCTTTGTATAACAATGTCTGACTGAAACAGGGTGAACAGATGTGCTGATCAAAGGAAATAAAAGCTTTAAATATGCAGCTTGGTTTAAAAACTTGGTCCTGTGAACGTTATCTCTTTCAGAGTTATAACCAGATTCAAAGGCAAGTCAAAGTCTGCCTAGTTCATAAGCATCCCCCACCACTCTCCATATGGCAATATTCAAATTTCTTATGAGGAATTATTTATACATTAGACATTAGACATTATTCTTTGGCAGAGGTATGTTAGAATATTGTTTATACATAATGTGCTTCTTGGACCAGGGATTTAGTTCAGTGGTTCTGGCATCTGCCTACCAAACACAAGGTCTTGAGTTCGATCCCCAGTAATCATATACCACAATGCCGGGCATGACAGCTCATGCCTGTAATCCCAGCACTTGGGAGGCAGAGTCAGGAGGATTACCATGAGTTCAAGGCTACCCCGGGTTATAAAGTGAGTTCAGGGCCAGACTGAACTACAAAGCAAGATGCTATCTAAAAAAAAAAAAAAAAAAAAAGAACATATACCTTAAAATACAGAAAATAGGCTGATTTATTAGATAGCAAGGAACCATCTATACCAGTGGAGGCAAACCTACAGGGACCACAGTGGGCACACAGAGCCCTCTCTGCTGGCACATGAGTCAAGTCATCTCAGCCGTCAATCATCAGATAACATTTTTTTAAAAAAACTAAAACCTCAGTATTCAAGTTTAGTTGCAATGTTGGCACTTTGTGATAAATAAGTGGGTTTCAGGTTGCAAGTTTGGGCACTTGGTCTCCAAAAGTTTCCCCATCACTGCTCTACATAATTGCCTCATGTTAGAGTTGTGTTGAATAATCCCTAAACTGGTTCATACCGTGTGTGGTTTCGGCAATAATCTGTCCTGAGTATATGGCTAAGACTCCAAAGCAAACTTAAGTAAGAAAAAAGAGGGCTTGACTACACACATGATCAAAGCATACCTGAAGTTTAGCGCAAAAGAGCAGTGAGGCCCAGGGATTTGGGCTGTAGGTCACTTTACTGTCGAAATACATTGATTCTAAAAAAACAGAAAAAAGAAAGAGATTCATTCTTCATTCATCTGATGGTGCCACACTAGGCAGCTGTGCAGAGCTCCCTCAGAAGAGCAACCTTCACCCCTCGATCCCAGCAAGGAGCCACATTTGGAGACAAAGGCGCAGGAGAGACAGAGTTACCAACTGAACAGAATGCAGTGCTAGACTTGGAGCGCAATCACAGGTGCAAAGTCGCACAGGCTTGTCCTGTTGAAACACAGAGGAAGTTTTCTAGAAACTTTCTAGAAAGACTTTCTGAGGATGAAATTTTAGGAGCAGCTGAAGGTCAGTTTTGGAATGCTGTGCTCTGGTTGGATGGGTGATAACAGCTGCTCATGAAATGGCCGCTGAGGATAAGGAAGTGGCTGAAGTGGCTGGGACTCTGGGGAGGACCCCGATGGACGGACAATGTCCAGATGTCAACATTTACATTCTCACCACTTGAATCCTTCCCCAGCTTCATCTTCCTTGCCAAAAGCCAGCCTTGAGCAAAACGTTGGTTTTTTTTATTCGCTTTCTATCTATTATTAAGCAATTAACTTCACTGGAAGGAAAAAAAAAAAAAGGAAAAGTCTCCACAGACTTTCAAGTATTATCTTTCTATAATATTGGTCATAAAACCAACAAGAAAGGAGAATAATCAAATACAACAATCCTACAGTGAGTCACACTGTGGACAAACTGAGGAAACACTGTCTGCAACAGCTGCTCTAGAGACAAAGGGAGTGAGCCCTCCTCCCCTTCTGGAGACACCGGGATTTTCTCATGCAGGTGAGGATGTTGTGGTAAACCATGATGTCCACTAAATCCTGCTGGCCTGCTTTCTGCTGTTCCAGAAGCACAACTTATCTTACTTGCCCCAGCCTACACACATATGCACACTCACATCCTTCACCCAGGCACCTTTCTTTATGTAGTTCGCATTGCTAAACAGAAACTTAGCCCCAAGAATAACTGATGTTACCACAAGCCAAAGGCAAACAGATACTAATCAGCCAAACCTAGGGAAAAGCAAAGCCATAGGCTTTGATAGTCCTGGGTGACCAAAAAGGAGAGCGCTAAGGGCGCTCAGGTCTAATTCCCAGACTCATCACAGGAAGCAATTAAGTTTATGGAGGGGAAAGAACAGCCCTGAAGGCTCTGAAAGAGAAGATGTTTCCTGTCTGTGGTCTGTCCTGAGCCATTCTGTCTAAGGCAGGCTGAGTTACTGAGCTGCAACAGCTGACTGTAAAGCACCACTTGCAAGGAGAACAGCCTAATCTCTGCTGTAGAGTCCTGCCTGTTGGGTTTCAGTTTCTATCCTAGGGAACGTGCTGTTCTAGTGGGTTTGAGAAAGCAGAAAAGGAAGTGAGCATCTACAGAAACAAATATTTAATGGAGATCAGATCTAAAAATTCTAAGATTAGCTGAAGAAAAAGATTAGGAGAGACACAGAGTTTCCAGTGGGATGAGGCAAATATCCCTGGCCAGTTGCTCACCTTTCAGTCAAATTCTACCTCAAGTGAAATAGAAAGTTGAACACAGAAGTTCTGAAGTAGAAAAATGGTGCAGATTGCTGTGATGTGAGTTGGAGGCTAAGCTCAGGGCCAGCCTGAACCACAAAGTGAGACCCTGTCTCAAAAAAAAAAGAAGATTCTAGATGGGTCGAGTGACTTCCCCTGGAGCCTTGAACAAGTAGTCTCTTCCCCACTCAAATGTTAAATACAAAGTAAGAAATTGAATCCTTGCTGCTAAACATGTTCTGCATCACTCAAACTGAGGAAAAAACCAGGAGCTATCATCATTAAGATGTGGGTACTAGGAGCTACTTCATCCACGGTGGGAGGGATGACCTCAGAAATGTCAGCAAAATTCATTGTTTTCTTCAGAGGAGTCACCTGGACTATCTAAAGATTGGACTGAATTTAGTTCTACAAATACTATATAAGAAGGCTGTCAACCCACTCTTTTCCTGGAATAGTCCTTAAACAAAGCTAAATAAACACAACATTCTTTGCTTTGTGGCTGCATCAAATACAAGAGGCTACCTGAAAGACCACAGAGGACATTAGCAAATATTCTCATTCTTTAGATTCTTCTACAGAAAAGAGAATGGTCCACCCAATGGTGTAGTAGACACTGTTGGGCTTGTGGAAATCACTTTATTTCATGGGATCACAAGAGTCTTTATGATTCCTAAGGGATTTCCTACAATGTGAGTAGCCACATTTTTGCTTACACAGTTGTTTCCAGAGAGGCCTAGTGACCCTCACCAAACAGCTAATTCCTCTGTTTCTGTAAATCCACATAGTCCAAAAGAGAATTCCACTAAGACTCAGGAAGATTTACTTCCCCTTAACTTCATATCTTTCTTTTTTTTTTGACAGTCCTGGGGATGGAACTCATGACCTTGCACTTACAAAGCAGGTGCTGGAACCACTGAACTAAATCCCTGGCCCTACGTTAACTTGACATACACTTGAGGCTAATGTCCTGATCTTCTAAGTAGAATCCCAGTTCTGACAATGAGTTGCTGTGCAAGTTTGAAGGAAGTTACTTGACCCCCTATTCCTCAATTTTCTTACCTATAGAACAGCAACAAAAATCTTCATAAGATTTTGTAATGATTAAATGAGCTATGATATGTAAAGAACTTGAAACACTGCTTGGTACATAATAAGAAAAGTGTTGCTGTTTTCTGTTATTATGTTTATTATTACCTTTTTGTGCACATAGCTGCAGGCTGTTTTTCTAGGTTTCTCTGCTTACTAAGATCATGCTTGCTCTGGATTGTTTAAATAGAAAATAACTTTAAAATGAAGTAATTTCAGATGGTTTTCATACCAAAATTAAGAGCCTATGATGAATGTTAAATGGACATTAATGATTTGTAGCTATTCCCACTAAAAGGTGGAGTCTATTTCCAACCCCCTTCCTTTGAGTCTGGCCCCGCTCTGTGACTCTCTGACCAACAGAATGAGGCAGAGGTGGGGCAGCTTGATTTCTGAGTCCAGGCCTCAAGTTCGTACCTTCTGCTCTTCTTCTCGTAACAGTTTTGTCATGCAAAGGGGTTTGAGATATTATAGACAGATAATTTAGATAGAAATATTCTAGGCAGTCAGATAAGGCAGATCCCCAGATAGAGTCAGTGCAAAAGAGGAAAACACGTTACAACTGTGGCCAGAGGCACATCTGTTGAAACCAGGCCCCAAGATAAAAAAGAAATTTCTGGGCCTACATATTTCCCCAAGGGATGAGAGTAATATATGTATGTAGTGATATCTGGCCTTATGAAGTCTAGGCAGATATCAGTCACCTCAGTAGGAGAGCAAGACCCGCAGACTCATCAGCTTCTTGAAAAGTTTTTTATTCTTTCCATGTACATTAATCTGATGCTCGGCAGAAATAAATGTTAGTTGTTGTGATGGTGATGGTTAACATTAAAATGATGATTTCTGTGGCTGTTGTTAAAGTCACTACAATCATTAAATTCCTAGTGCAGAGCTGTGGTCAATACTTTTACTAAAAAAAGCTTAAACTTCTTGCCATGGAAGATGATCCCTGCACTCTATGTATCTCACAGCTGGTTGGTCACTCCTCTGATCTCTGTGGTCTTTAGGTTTGTTAATAGCAAACTCTTCAATTGAAGTAACTGCTCATACACCACCCAGTATGCCCCAGGGGGAGTAGTGATGATAATATACATATTCCTACCTGTTTTCCTGGCCTAATTAGAGTGGTACAATGTCATCCATTTATAAAGGCAAAGGGTAAGGCATCTGAGTAGATATTTTACAGAATTCTTCTTTATCTTGAAACATATAATTATCATTAACAAACATGGATGATAATAAATAATAATTTAATTCAATTCACTCTTTCAGCTAGAAAAAGGAATGTAAACATAGCCATAGTCCAATCAGCTCATAATACCAGACAATTTCCTTTGGGTGCTTGTTCCCTTCCTTCCACCCATCAGATACAAGGTGGGAGGTCTGCTTGGCAGGCAGAGCCTCTGTGCTGAGAACTGACGGTCCTGATAGGCAGGGAAAGGCTAACTCAGCAGACAGGGTCAACCCCCGAAGCCTCATGAATGAATTCCTTGGCATCTGCAGCCTGACCTTGGCAAACCAAACCCATGATCTGATGGTTTTTTTTCACCTGGGAAAATGGAGACAGACCTAACAGTATAATCTTGTCAACCTCTGTAGTAAGCTCCACACTTAAAGTCAAAAGGTGAAAGGAAGGAAGTAAAAAGCCATCACCCTTAAAACGTATGACTTTCCATGTACCCACATCTATGCTATCATCTCTTCTCTGAGAAACATTCTCATCCTGTTTTGGGTGGATAAACATTTTCTAAGCCTCAACATCTAAGTATCTTCTAATTACAAACACTCAGTAATTAGGGCCCATAGGTACTCAGCACAGTAAGCAATGTATTTTATCTGATACACCTTTGAGCATCATCCTCACTGCCACATATCTTCACCCCAGGCAACGGAAAGCCACTGTAGATAGGTTCTCACTGTCTAGGGTAGCAGAGAAATCTTTCATCCACTAACCAGGTCTTCCTGTGCTTATCAGATTCTTCCTTGGGTTCACCAGAAACCTTAGAAACTCAAGCCAAGCCTCCAAATCCTAAAACCTCACTGAGCAGTGAGGGGCTAAAAGGAGATAGAAAGCCAGCAGACTGCCCAGAAGACAAGGAAAGGACCTATTTCTTAGATGCTCAAGAGTTCATGTGGATCCCCCAGCTCAACCCAGAGCTCTGCACTGAGAAACTGAGCACTGCCCAGAGAGGTGCCTGTCCTTACCTTAAGAAGTAGCCCATGGTTAGCTGGCTCCAGTCTGAAATAGTGAGGAAGTTTGCACCCAATGTACTCAGCCTACCCAAGATGAGTTAAGAGCTACCGCTGCTCATGAGTTACATTCCCAAACAGCTAGAATGTTTCCTAACCCAAAGCAAGTCTTCAAATGTTTAAAGACCTTTCAGAACAGAACAACAACAATGTGATCAATTGAACCATATCAAATGCACAAAATCCCTGGAATGAAGTCAAGGTAGAGCCGTTAGTGTAACAGAGATGAGTGAGCTAACGTTTTATGAACACACACCTGGGCTCAGTCTAATTGGGAAGGGTAATCACTGGTGAAATCATACACCTCATCACACCCCTCCACAAAAATGGCTGTTTACAAAAGGGCTGGCAGAACTCTCTGTGGCACTGACTTACATAGAGGGTTTGGCAGGCTGGTGCATTCACACATCCACACGTTCGGCATATCCACAATGAAGACTCTATACCATTTAACCAACCTTGGTTTGGAAGAGAGCCCTACCGGCTGATGAAATAATGACAGCATGAGACTTCAACCTAGATGAGGAGGTGGGAGGGATTTGGATCCTTTCCCTACATGCACTCAAATAAGCAAATATAAAAAGGCAACAATTAAGCCCAGTTTTTTTAAAAGTCTGTTATGGATGTATCCCTATCTTGATGGTTCATTGTTTCTGTCAACTTAGTGAGGCATTGGTCTCCAGTCGTTTAGTCAAACATCACTTTAGCTGTTGCAGTGAAGATATTTTTTAGAGGTTATTAACACTTAAATCGGCAGACTCTGGGGAGAACCAAACTTTCATAATGTGGGTGAGCCTCATTCAATTAGCTGAGGTGCAAAGAGAAAAAAGCTAAGGTTCCCCGCAAGGGATTCCAGCTCCTGGGAGACATGAGGCCAAAGCACAATTCTCTAAAGTGATGTAGTGAGGAAATAAGGCGTCGGGCCAAGCACAGAACAATCTAACCATCTGGTTTGACGCAGGGATTAGAAATTATTGTTTCTGGAAAAATTAATAGACTAAATCCTTTAAGATACTTTCCATAAGTAGTATGACTTCTCCCAACACAAAGCTGAGGGAGAGCTTAGACACCCCTGTCTGAAGCTATGATCTGGGCAACAGCCTAGAGGTAAAGTTGGGGCAGATTAGGAGTAGATTCATGGAAAAACTGTCCACAAGCAGTTTCATAAATTTAGGTGATTCAGATCTAAAGTATAAAAACTTTAGTTCTAATATTTTTGAACTTCTATATCTCATATGCCCTTCAAGTTTAACACCTTATTTATTATAAAAATATACATTATAAATACTTTACAGTTTTAACCATTCTAAAGTGGGCAGCTTAGTGGCACTGAGTATATTCACAAAGTTGTGCAACTCTCACCATTATCCATTTCTAGGATATTTTCATCACCCCAAACGTGCACCCAATAAACACTAACTTCACGTTCCTCCTCCCTCTAGTCCCAAGGCCCTCTACTCTACTTTTTGTCTCAGAGTTTGTCTATTTTTGTTTCTTCTGGTAAGTGGAATCACACAACACCTGTCTTCTTTGCATCTGGTTTATGTCACTCAACACGGTTTACAAGGTTAACCCATCTCGTCGCAGTCCATCAGAATTTGTTTTCCTTTTTATGCCTGAATAATATTTTATCAAGTGTAGAACACATTTTGTTTCTCAGAATTCATTTTATATGATTAATTTATCAAGGAATTGTTGAGGATTTACAATATGAAAAATCTTGATTTTTCTTTTACATATTAACTTTATCCTGAAAACAGTGGGAGTAGAAGAAGTAGAAGGGCTATTCCACAAATTAATTATACAAATCCTAGCCTCAGAATCAGTAGCAGCAGCAAAGAAACAAAAATCTATTAAATAGTCTGTCTTCCCTAAGGGTTTGGTCAATCCCTACAAATGGTCTTAATTAATGTTCTTCATATTTAAAGCAGAAGTGAGATTAGACTATCCCCACTGTGTGGCCAGTTTATACTCTAACTCTTCATATCACATTGCCCAAAGCTTAAAAGGTGTCATTCTTGACCTCCAACCCAGTGATAATGAAGTGATGTCAGGAAGCCAGAATTGCAGTACCATGAAGCACTGGTTTCTATCCCTGCAGATAAAATACCCTAACAAAGTCAAACAGGAAGACACATCTGCCCCTACCCTGCTACCCACTCATGCACTTTCATCTGTAGTGCATATCAATAAGGTAGCCAGCCTTTCGTGCAGACACATGAGTCCTCAGATGCACACATCTCTCCAGTAAGAAAATTTCCAAGTTGAAAGAGCACAGAGGAAGCACCCCTCACCCTGGTTTTTACCTTCAAAGTAGAGAGAAGAGCAGATGGTGTGAGGGGGGATGCCACGCACACCTGAATTCACAAAAGTGGCCCAGTGGGAGTCATCAAAAGATGTCCACAGGAAGTCTACAAAAAACAACCATTTTTGCACACTGGTGAGGGAATTGCAAGCAAAATCAGGAGCCATAAAGGATTCAGACCACTTTGTTCAGCAAAAATGTCTCAGCTGGGAGGATCTGCTGTCATCCTAGATTGTTGCCACTTGGCTGAGCTGAAGTTCGTTCACGGCTTTTGCACTCAGTTAACTGGGAACGTGTCATTGAAACAACAAAAGCCATTTTAGAAAATTATAGAGAATTAAGCCCTGAATGCATCCTGTATGTTTTGAAAGACTGACTCCTAGAGCAAGAGTTTTATTTTTTTAAAACATAAAACACACACTCTTACAATTATTCTTTTCAATGTGTAGGTAGATAATCTATTGCCTCTAAGCAAAAAAAATTTTGATGGGTTGTGAAGGCTGATCCCCCATAGGATGCTAATACAGAGATTCTCACATTAGCCTAATCAGGAACCCTCAAAACTAAAAGGCACTTAGTTCTTCATTCACCTTCTCAGGACATCAGTAATACATATTCTGTGATTCTACTTGGAGACAAAATCTTTGAAAAATCCAGTAGATTAATACAAGATCATTCCAGTGCACCAGTGATGTTGTGAGAGGAAGTCAGAACACAGACACACACCAATGGAGACCATGTGAGACACAGGGAGACACAGCCACCTGCAGCCAAGAAGAGAGACTTCAAGAAAGAGCTAAACCTGCCAACACCCAGACTGTGAACTTCCACTTTTGTGAAAGTCTGTTTCTATTGTTTAAACTGCCTGGTCTGTGGTACTTTATTATGGTAACCTGAGAAAACTAATATATCTACCTTTGGCTTTCTCCTCTGAGTGCCAGGGAAAAATCAAAAGGACTCACAGATCTTCCATCTCCGCCCCCCACAGGACCTCACTGTCACTCATTTCCTTATCCCCAACAGGGTAATCTCTAAATCTAAAGAAAGTGACTCATAGGAACTCCTCACTTAAATTCAGAAGACCCTACTCTCAACTAAGGGGCTACTGCCTGCCCCAGCTCTCCAGCCTCCACATTATCCTCTGCCTTTACCAAATTCAGCATGTAAACTAGATGCTGTACTGAAAACAGCATCAGGATGCAGCTACCAGAAACTGTGTCCTCATTTCTCTTGCTTCAATACCCAAGGCTGGCTCAGATGCCTTAACCAATCTCAGTTTCTTTTTTTCCTTCAAACAACAACAACAAAAAAGAGCATTTGGGGACAAAGTGTCTTGCACACTACAGAAATTAAGTCCAGAGCAAGAAATTAGCAAGCATAAAAGGACTCCCAGTTGCCCCAAGACTTGATTCACAAGGAATTACTTTTTCTTTCACTGGAAAAATTTACATTCAGGCCCAGTTGGTATCCTTTGTTAGTGCTGGGAATCACAAACACCATAGTTTAATTTCTACACTCTCCATGGATATTGCTGTCCTATAGCAAACTGGACATGAGGTCTGACTTCTAATCCCATTGTTTGAAGGGGATCAGCTTATTTTCTGAATGGAGTATAACCAGATGGCTAGCTGGAGATAGCCATGAGTGTGGTAGTAGATAGACAGATCATTCAGCTATCTTTGTGTCCTAAATCCATCAGGCTCTAACTCCTCCAACTTAGGTTGCTTTACCAGCCTCTTGACAAAATGTCAGCAAGTAGCTACCACTTTGCCCAGAGGTATGCAGAAATGAATGTGAAATCTTCTTTGTTTTACAATAATGTGTCAAGCATTTCTGGGGTCAGAAAACAAGGCCTCTCGGTCCACTCCAGGCTGTAGAGTTGGGCTGGGGCCTCTTTTCCAGGGCCCATTCCAGCTATGAAAGGCTTGTGACACTCGCACCTGCCAAGCCTCAACAGTGGAAGAGAAGGGGGAGCAGACAGATGCAATTAGCCAGGTGAGCAGGGAACTTGTCAAACCATTTAGATAAGATAGTCCTTAAATTTGTCCAGCTCCCATAAGCACAGGGTGATTGTACTTCCACCCCGCTAGTTCTGCTGGCTGCAAAGCATTTTCCTAGGAAGGAAATAGAAAGAAAAGGTTGATTTCTCAGCCTACAAATTACAGGACTGTTGTAAAATCACCACGCATCAGGCCTCAAGCCAAGGGGTAACTGACTTTGAAGGGTCAAGGGATGTGTCCTACTGAGGGACTATGCCACAGAATCTTAAACTAACTGATTTTTTTTCTCAACTTCAAGTATCTGATTAATTTTAGAAAACAACGAACCTTCCTTATCTAGTTCACTATTCCTTACATCCCTTGCCAATAATTACTAAAAAGTTTAGCTAAATGATATTGCTTTAAGTATTGGATTGCAAGTACTTAAGAATCCATTTGGAATGATAACCTTGTACTTTTTTATTTTATTAAAAAACTGAAACAAAATAAAAAGAAAATAACTAGAGTTACTGAGCAAACTAATGTGTATCTTCATCTTCAAAGTAGTTATTCAGAGTTCAAGACACAGACCCAAATGATGTTTACAAAAAAGAAACAAACAACACAAAAATATTTTCAAGGAGATAAGATAAATTAGAAGTATAAATGAAATAAATTAGCAATATATACTAAAAAAAATTTTTTTTTTGAAATAATGGAATAGGCAGTTTGGGCAAGCATTTGAATGTCTCTCTACCTCCTACTTATCTCTCTCCTATTTTAATCTTGAACTCTTTTCCATGCCCATAGTGTTGCTCATAAATCAGAAATTCAGCAAATGCTCAACCTCTGGTTGCTCCTGGCCTTTTGTTTTGTTTTGTTTTTTTAGGTTTTTTGAGACAGGGTCTCGCTTTGTGGCTCAGGCTGGCCCCGAGCTCAGCCTCCAACTCACATCACAGCAATCCTCCTGCCTCTGCCTCCCGAGTGCTGGGATTACAGACATGAGCCACCATGCCCGGCACTGTGGGATGTGGTGCTGATTCCTGCTGGGGTGAGTCTCCACACCCAGTATGGTATGTGGTTACAGGGGAACGAACCCGGGTCCTTGCACTTGCAAGACAGGCGCCGGGACCACTGAGCTAACTCCCCGGCCCCTGCTCCTGGCTTTTGAAGTAGTTTTCCCCGAGAGGGAGCCAGTCTACCCTGCTTGTCTCATCGTCCACCACTCCCCCTCCAGCCACCATCATGCAACTCTGTGCAGAATCCACAGAGTGAGTCTTCTCAGGAAATGGTAGAAAGTCATAGTTAAAACTAGAGCTAGTTGGCAAATTCTCAATCTCTGTTTTTAAATCTGGACATAACTGAATTAGTTTCCCAGTATTTTAACAAATTATCAAAAAATTGGTGTCTGAAGATAGCAGAACTTTGCTCTATCCCATTCTAACCCTAATGTATAAAATCCGTGTGTGGACAGGGCTGTTTCCTCCTGCAGTCTAAGGGAGGATCTGTCCCTTCCTACCTCTCTCCTGGTTTCTTTTGGTACTAAGAGTCTTGGCATCTTTGGTTTACAGCCCCATAACTCTGACCTCTGCTTCCACTTCATTTCCCCCTCCCTTGGGACTCTTGGCTGAATTCCCTCCTTGCTCTTACAAGGACAGCACCAGTCATTCAGTCTAGGATTCGCACTAAATCCAGGATGATTTCTGAGTTCCTTAATGTAAAGGCATCTCCAAAGGTGCTAAGTAGGACTTAGATATACTTTTTGGAAGTATGCTGTTCAGTTCACTACTCTAACCAAAACCAGAGCATATTATCTTTACCCAAAATTCCTTGCTCTTCCCAGTGTTTTTTATGTTTTTTTTTTAACTGAAATCTTTATTGGTACATTACATATACACATCATGATTGCACTCCATAATGGGGATAGGTACCAGTATATGACACAACTTAATTCTCATTTTTTCCCATAGCCCTACCCACCCTACCACCCTCCTATATACATTAAATTTGTTTCCTTTCTTTTTTGTTATAATCTCATTATTTTTCCCCCTTCACCCTATTTTACTTTGAGTATTTTTGATTTCACAATATATAACATACAATTCTAGGACTCATTTACATCTTTATTTTCTCATACCAGAGAAAAGATGAGATATGTACCTACCTATGACCTATTTATTTCACTTATGAGGATATCCTCAAGGTCTGTCCATTTAAGTATAAATGACTCAAGCTTATCATTTTTTATGGCAGAGTAATACTCCATTCTGTAGAAGAACGACAGCTTTTTTATCCAGTCTCCTGTTGATGGACACTTGGGTTGTTTCCAAGATGTAGCAATCACAAACTGAGCTGCTATAAACACGGGTGCATATATGTCACTGCCAGTGTTTTTTGTTAATGGAGTCATCACTTTCCTAGTCAATACCTAGGCAGAACTACCTGAGTCATTCTGAAGAGCCCGTACTCTCTCTAATTCCAGGTAGTTCTATGACCCACATCAATGAAATGCAATTGGATAAACTGCCTATAAAACTGCTCATGATTACCCTTCTATCTCTGCTTGCTTCCACTATCACCCAGGCCTCACCTTGGGTCATCTGTCTTGGATTTGGACATGATTTCCTTCTAACTGTTCTCCCAGTTTTCTCTGCTGATCACACTACATTTAGTACTGCTTTTAAACTGAGCCTGGCCATGCTAAGAATAATGAGACACAAGCTTTCAATATCAGCCATCTATATAAAGCCCAGCTTCCACATGACCTAGCATTCAGGTCCACTGGACTGGGACCTAACCCCCTTTCCCAAACTTATTTTCCACTGTCTCTGTCCATTTGTTTCAGGCCCGGGTCAAAATCAATTATTGATTGCTTTAAAAAGGACCCTTGGAACCCCCAAATCTCTGAGATCTCTCTATCTGGGATTTAGTCACTAATTCCAAAAGTCCCATCTCAGCTTGTGTCCCCTTGCTAATAACTTACACAGGGAAGCACCACTCAAAAGACAACTCATCTATAAGTCTTTACCCAGCTGCTTTGTCAGTTTCACTGTGTTCTTAAAGAGCATGCTGGACAAGTGAGAGATTCTTTTATCTCCTCCTGTAGAGAAATTAGAGTTCCCTTAGAGCATTAGCACGTACCCCTGCCAGTAAGAAAGGAATTCTGCTTCCCTCACACACCTCTTCCTGAGGACCTAGCACAGTGCCTTGCAAAGGACTTATTTTCATAAACATCAAATCAATAAGTGTATATGCAGTAAAAGAGTAAGATAGTCCTTGCCTTCAAGCAATTTAACATCTGGGGATAAGGGAGGATTAGATAAACATAAAAGTGAATAATAATGACTCATATTACACTACTGTAAGAATCATAAAAGAAAAATAAGTGAATTTCTGTGGGAAACTAGGAAAAGAAAGCTTTCAAAACTGAGAAGTATGACAAGTCGATCTCAAGATAGTTCTTGCAGGGTAAACAATAATTCAACAATCAAATGTTGGAGAGTCAGGGAAAGAAGTAAATGCAGAAGAAATGATGTTTAAAAGACAGAGTCAAGTGGAAGCAGGCAGCACATCCCAGGTTTAATGAAGAGCAGAGCTTTTCAGCACTGCCACAGAATGAACGGGCGAGTGATCTTCATCTTCAGGTGACTTTTTGTTTGAGACAAGATCTCACTTTGTAGTTCAGGCTGGCCCTAAGCTTACTATGTAGCCCAGACCAGCCTTGAACTCAAGGCAATCCTCCTGCCTCTGCCTCCCAAGTGCTAGGATTACAGGTGGGAGCCACCACACCCAGCATTGTGATGTGTATTTACTGGGGATTGAACTCAGTACCTTGCACTTGTCAGGAAGACAACAGAACCACTTAGCTAAATCTCCGGTCCAGGTGATATTTTAACATGGTGTCACAGAACCCAGACCAAGAAGTGTATGAGAATCATTTGGGGAGTTTCAAAACTGCTTTATACAAACTTACAGATGATAATAAAACACCTCTCTATTCATAACATCATGCTGCTGCTTTGCCATTTTTGCTCTAGAATTTTCAAAAGAAATAAAGAGTTTCATGGGCCAGGGATTTAGCTCAGTGGTTTCGGGCCCTGCCTCAAAAGCCCAATCAGGGTTCTATCCCCAGTAACCACAGACAACAATTCTGGGTGTGGTGACTCATGCCCACCAGCAATCAGCACCACATACCACAGTGCCAGGTGTGGTGGCTCATGCCTGTAATCCCAGCACTTGGGAGGCAGAGGCAGGAGGACTGCTGAGTTTGAGCCTGAGTTCAGGACCATCCTGAACTACAAAGAGAGACCCTGTCCCAAAAAACTGAAAAAAAAAATAAAGTGTCTCTTTTCTTGAAATCTTTTTTTCTCTTTTTCCCAGAAATACACATTTACTTAGTAATTATCCCAATCCACATTTAGGCAAAGGGAGAAAAGCCATATATATATTTATAACATATTATCTAAATATATATCATGTATTTATTATATTAACATATTATATATTTATTATATTAATATATTTATGTGTTGATATATTTATTATATTATATTAATACATAATTAATGTTTAGTTTTGTGCTTTTTTGTGTTAAAAATGTGTACATGATTCATTTAGTAAATACTATTGCAAATCTGATTTTATTCACTGTGAAGGAGTTTTTAAAATCTAGATTCCTACATCCCACCTAAATCTAATTAATTATAATCCCTGGGTTATAGTGTCTAGAAATATACAACTTCTCAAAATCTTAATGCATTTTAAGGTTACTATGTCTTCATTTGGGAATTGCAGCTGTAGAAAATAAAATGGCAGGAAGAGAAAACAGAGGCAAAAAGAGCACTTACAGGGTTTTGCTTTAAGTCAAGTAAGAAGTGATGAGTTTCTGGACAAAAACAGCAATGATAAGAAATCCAAAGGCACGGGCAGGTTCTGAGACACTATACAAACTATGTACTTAATTAGATTCTTGAGTGAGAAGAAGTAGTAGCTAATAAGTAGTGCTAAGGATTTTAAATTGAAGGAATCAGAGGACAACGATACCATTAAAAGGGTGGAGAACACAGGAAGAAGAACAGGCTGTGGGAGGTAAAATTCATTTGATTTTAGGTGTATAAATTTGAGGTTTCAGCAAGGCCTTTACGTAAATATCTCTAATAGGCACTCCTAAGTGCTGAAACTTCCTCAAATTAGAAAGTTGGGCGGTCTATACCAATCCAGGGTTTCCCACATCAAAGGCAGTGATTGAATGCATGGGAATAGATATGTTTACTTCAGAGAGGAGAAGGAGCTTCGAGCAGCTGGGAGGGCTGTCATGTGCTGGGGGCCCGCTGATGAGGAAGCTCTCAGATGAAGCAAGCTCATGAACTGATACGGCTAGAGGAAGAGCAGAGCTCATGCCAGATGCCACAGAACGAACTGTGACCAACAGTCCATTGTGATGGAGTGTGAGGATAACGAGGTGGACTGAAAAACTTTAAATTGGAGCCTGGGTGGCCTTTCAAACAGCAAGTGATAATAATGGAGAAGGAAGTCAGTGGTGTGGATTAAAGAACATTGGAAATAGCGACAGTAAACTACTTTTCAGTGTAGAAATGTAGGAGGGAGAAACCCAAAAGAAAAAAAGAATGAGAAAAGGAAAATAATTTAATGTGGAGTTGAGAACAGGAAATTGAAATATGTTTGTAAGACATGAAAAAAGAGCCAATGTACAGAAACCATGAAATGATAATAAAATAAAAATAGGTGAATGAAAGTCCTGTTATAGCTTTGACCTTGAATGACCCCAGAGACACGTGTTGAAGGTGGGGCCTCCAATCTCTAGTGATAATGGGCTAAGTAATGCTCGATTTTAGTTTTTAAAAATGTATCTTTTATCCAGTTTCCTGTTGATGAGCATTTGGGCTGTTTTCAAGTTTAAGTTATCACAAATTGAGCTGCTGTAAACATGTGTGCACATATATCACAGTGGTATGATTCTCTTAATTCTTTCACATATATATCTAGCAGAGGAATAGCTAGGTCAAGTGAGACCTTGAGTCCTAGTTTTTTAAGTAATTTTCACACTAATCTCCACAGTGGTTGCAGCAATCTAAATTTTCAGCAATAGTGAAGATGGGTTCCTTTCTCCCCACAGCCCCACCAGTATGTGTTATTGGCTAATTTCATGATGACATCCATTCTCTGTGGAATGAGAGAATTTCAGTGTTGTTTTCATCTGCATCTCTGGAATGAACAATGATGCTTAACATTTCTTCATGTTTCTTAGCTGCCTTGACTTCATTTGAAAAATATCTCTTCATTTCAGATATCCATTTTTGAATTGGATCTTTAAATTTGGGGGAGGGACTGAGTTTTTTTAAAATTCTTTATATACTCAATAGTAGTGCTTTGCTAGAGAAACTGCTGATAAAAATTCTTTCCCAACTTTTCATTCTGTTGGTGGTTCCTCTTGTTGTGCAGAAGCTTTTTAGTAAGATGAGATCCCAGTTGTTGATCCTTTCTGATAGCTCCTGCACTGCTAAGATTTTGTTCATAAAGTCTTTCCTTATGCCAATCTCTCCAAGAGTTCTACCTAACCTATTTTCCAGCATTTAATGTTTCTGTTTTAATATTTAGGTTTCTAATCCACTTTTGATTTTAGTTTGGTGCTCAGAGAAAAAGATAGATCTAGCTTGAATCTTTGGCAAGTTAAAATCCAGTTTTTGTAGCACCATTTGTTAAACAGCCTATCATTCCTCCACTGAGGGTGTTTGGCTCCTTTATTAAAGATGAGGTAGCTTAGCATATCTGGGGTTGCTCTTGGATCTACTAGTCTGGTCCACTGATCTTTGGATCCCTTTCTTTGCCTGTACAAGCCTGTTTTTAGTCACAGCAGCCTTGTAGTTTAGTTTTAGGTTGAGGCTTGTGATATTCCCTACCATGTTCTTGTTGCTTAGGATTGCTTTTGCTGTTCTAGGTTTATGGTGGTTCCAGATGAATTTTTGGATTATTCTCTCTAGCTTTGTGAAATATGCTGTTGGGATTTCAATTGGTATTGCACTGAATATATACAGCAGTTTTGGGAGTATGGTCATTTTGACAATATTGGTTCTTCCTACCCAGGAACAAGAAATGTCTTTCCATTTTCTGATATCCTCTTCCATCTCTTTTTAAAATGCTGTAGTTTTCAGAGCAGAGATCTTTCACATCCTTTGTTAGATTGATACCTAGATATTTCATATTTTGGATGCAATTGTGAAAGGAATTGATTCCCTGATTTCTCTTTCAGTGAGTCCATTGTTTGTGTATACAAAAGTTATTGATTTTTAAGTGTTGGCATTGTATCCAGCTATGCTACTAAATCTGACGATTAAGTCTAGCATGTCTTTTGGTGAGTTCTTAGGATTTTCTATACAGAGTATCATGTCATCAGGAAATAATGACAGCTTAACTTCTTTATTTCCTATCTTTATTTCTTTTATTTTTGGTTAATTGCTGTGGCTAATGTTTCCAGCAGTATACTGAATAGGAGTGGTACTAGTGGACATCCTTGTCTTGTTCCTCATCTTAGTGTGAAGAGTTTCAGTTTTAGACCATTTAGTATTATGCTGGCTGTTAGTTTCTTATAAATAGTTTTTAATAGGTTGAGATAAGTGCATATATTCCAATTTTCTGTAGGGTTTTGATCATGAATGGTATTGGATTTTGTCAAATGGCTTTTCTGCATCTACTGAGATGACCATGTCGATTTTGTCCTTGAGTCTGTTAATGTAGTGTGTTACATTTATTGATTTATATATGTTGAACCTTCCTTGCATCCCTGAGATGAATAAAACTTGGTCAGAATATACGACCTTCTTGATGATCCTCTATTTCTAATTGCTAGTATGTTGTTGTGGATTTTTGTATCAGTGTTCATTAGAAAGATTGGCCTATAGTTCTCTTTCTTGGTTGGGTCTTTCTCTACTTTTGGAATCAATGTAATGGTTGCTTCCAGGAATAAGTTTGGGAGTATTGCTTCCCTTTCAATTTCATTAAAGAACTT